>JAUZND010087352.1:1129-15482 GCA_034780555.1 Coelogynopora nodosa
CAGTATTCAGACCGATATATTTCCAATATTATATTTATCTTCAAAAAGTTTTAATTGTATGTATTACAGTGTTATAGTGCGTATAACTGCAATATTATAATTTTATTCGTTTATAATATTGCCATATCCTTGTATTTATATGTATTATTTTTTATATTTAGGTTTTCCTTTACAGTACTACTTGCTAGTAGTAACACAATAAACCTCTTCAATACATAGGAGGTGGGGAGAGGTGCTGAAATATATCTCACATTTTCCATATAGTTTTATCTTCCATAAACAGATGATATTATATAAAATTATTTAATGAAATTATATTTCGTAATATTCAGTAAGATTCGTAAGATTTCATCCGATTCAGTTTTTAAAAACTAAAATATATAAATGCTTTATATTCTGAAATATATAAACACGGATTAATTATGTATCCCTATATATATAAATATATGCTTCTTATATATTATGTTTTATAAATAGTTTTATTTTTATTCGGCTAATTCTAATGTGATTTACCATCGGGGAAAATACATGCTCTATATAAATAACTGACATCATCTGGATAGGCTTTGTTCACACGAAACATCGGACCATTATAGTAACATTGAAAACATCAAGTTTAGTAAAAAGCATTCAAGTGATACAATTTCTAAATTTAAACTTGGTTAATTTAATATACATTGTAATATGTACAAATAAAATAAATGTATTGTTATACATACATAGTTAATATTTCAATGTATAATATTTTACACGTGTTCTTATCTATTTATTTCAATGGTTGTGTAAATAAGTATACGTTATAATATTTTATTGTAGACAGTCAAAATGTAATTGTTTTAAAGTAATTGTTAACTTACACATTGGTACCTTCACTGTTGATAATGTTATTGTTGTTCTGGTGTAATGCATAGCTTATAAACCAATATTTTAATGGTAAATCTGATTGCATAATATGTTTCACTAAAAAATATGCATTTAATATACTAAACAATTCCAATTGTTTAACCCAAATAATGGATACAAAGCTGAAAGCTATATGTCACTCAAAAGTCTATGTAATTTTTATTATTAAATTCATTTATTGAAGATACCTATTTTTATATCACAACACTATACACTAATCCTGAACTTTTGCCCTTTCTATATTCTGGGGTGAGGAATAGCGAACATTAATACTATAGTGGTTTACTTTTTAAACATCACATTTAAAATAAGTTAATTTTCAATCATTGTAAAAGACAAAAAAATGAATTAATTTAGTTCCACATATTCGACAAAACATTCTTATATTTGCAGCATACCCTCTGCCATTTGGGGTTGTGTGTACATTCATGTAAAGGCGTTCGCTCATTTATGCGAAAACATGTCGTAGGTTAATCGGTTACAACTTGCAAACATCAGGATGCACTTTTATAAAATTCCCAACATCCCGTCGTAAATTATTCGGAAATTAAGATTCCTCTTTCTTTAATGTTATTTTTTACTAAAAGATCAATACGCGTTGCTATGCCAATCTAGAAAAAAAATACATTGTTAATTTGACTATACATTGGAGAGGGAGGAATGGGTACAGTATGAGGGAAACAGAGATAGAGACAGAAAGAGAGAGAGAGAGAGAGAGAGAAGCGATGTTTGTATGTTTATCAGGTTGCCGGAGGAAGAGGGTTAGAGCACGAGCAGGCCAGGCCACCAAATGAGGCGTAAATGATCGGAGAAGATGTGGGGAAGAGGAGAGAGAACCCCGCAGAGTGATCCGATGAATACCGTCAGTGGAGCAGCTGAAAAGAGCGAGCACTGAGGAGAAGACACTTGAACTGAACTTCGACATAGCCCTCTTTACATTCGTGTATAGACAGATTCTCCCAAATTCTTGCAGCAACTCACGCGCGCTTAAATCTGGTTTGAAATATTGTCAACTGCATCGCGAACTAGGCAGGGAGGGAGGCAGGGGGGAGGAAGCGACAGGGGAGGGGGGAAGGGGGGTTAATTTCACTCCTATGCCTTCAAAATGATGCCACATCAACCAATGAAACGGCAACTCTGGACTCTACTCCGAAATCTGGGAACTGAACTACTACTTACAGATTCTCTCTCCCCCCCCCCCATTTTACCGAATTTGTCTCATCGCCGTTCAGACTTTTCCCCTCTCCCTCTCTCTCTCTCACTCTCCTGGAATTGCCATGCGCTTGAGTCCATTCCTTCTTACCCGAGACGAGCACGTATATTGGATAGAAGGTTGCACTGCAAACTGAACTAAGCTCAATTCCAGGCTATATATATGTGTGTGTGTGTCTGCCGATATACATACTACTTGCTTCCCCCACCCACTTCCCCAGCTCATTCAATTATTCCCTACTGCTGATACACCGCTGCATCTTATAGTAGTGCAAACTGCTCTATGTAACTGACTGCATTGATTACCCTTCTGCTTCTGCCCTCTGTTTCCCCTCGCCTAAACAATATACTACTAATTTGTTCAGACAATAAAAGAAGGACTTTACGTAGACGTTTGCCCGTATTTACAAACAAAGACTGTCGAATGTTAAATGGTAACAAATATTCAAATATCGACCATTTTATTGTACTATAAAAGAAAATAGCCAATAGTGTTTGTTTAATGGATTAATTGAACTGTGTTCGTCGATCCAGTATGAATTCAAACATCTGCACACCAAAGAAGAATGGTTGTGACGTGATTCCTCGATCAGTCCAATGACGCCTCTTTCTGTGCTAAGACCTACAGCCCCAAAGGATCGTGGAAAGAGCTTCCCAGAAGCCCAATCGCCGTCCCCTACAATCTCCCCTAGTGTATGACTTCTCGCAGCCTATTCCTCGACCCGGCCGATGCTGCCCCATTAGTCTGTCCCAGTGAGAAGGGCTCTGCAGCTGTCTTATCGTCGTGGCTATAATGAGTGGGTCTCGCAGACCATCGCTGCCCCCCGAACCCGACCTGTCCCATCTGTCGGCTGAGGAGAGACAGATCATCGAGGAGGTTCTCAATCGTCAGAAAGCCGAGGAGGATAAGAACAGTCAAATTATAAAGTAGGTGTTGACGTTTAGAAAGTTTTGCTTCAGTACACGGGGTCAGTGTTATACGCCTATATACGAATGAGTCGGAATTGTAGACATTTGACTCTAGTTTATATAGATAGGCCAATTGTTGGCCAAATAGATATCAACAATTCTGTATTTATATTAATGTAATACAGAAAATACGATCAAATTGGCAAATATTACACACGGATCGTTTAGAACACATCAAAAATGTATGGTAGTCATGTATTTAAATATGTATAATTTTGAATTAAAAAAACGTACTATATTGAAGGATCAAGCAAGTGCACTTCACAATTAAATATACAGCAAAACATGCATTTTTTCTATTCAGACAAAACATTTTTTACAAAATGTTGGTCCTTGCACATTACTGAGAAGTCATAATTTGGGCAAAAGTGTTTCTGGCATATCCACTTCATTATTTGCTCTGTAAACCCCCTTTGCACATAGGACTCTGGCAATTCAAATAGTAAAACACAATAAAGGTGAAAAAGCGTACCGCAAAAGAGCCACTAAACTAAAGTATCAACGGCATATTCCAAAATTCGAAATCAACTAAACAGTCAACAAATACACGGGACACAAAACCTGAATGTTTGGACCAATAAAAATCGGTAAACTATTGACAAATACCCCAACAAGATAGAATTACTACAAATGGATTAAAACAAACAATAGACTTATGAGGTAATATACGAATCACATAATTGAACTCTAAACAAACGAAGATAAATACAGAGAGCACTTACACAAATGCACAATTTAACATGTAAAATAAATGCTGTAATACAGTCCGATTTGTTTGATAAATGGGCCACTCCGTTGGGCTCACTAGGCTCTCTATAACAACTGGAATATCTTATGTTTGTTTATCTACATCAATAAAACTATTGTTTACAAATGTTTTGCCAGGTATCCTTTCGTATTTTTTTAAAGTAAAATAACATAATATTCTAGAAGTGTACAGTTATTTACTTGCCGTACAAAATAGCATAATATTCTAGAAGTGTACAGTTATTTGCTTGCTGTACAAAATAACGTAATATTCTCCAAGTGTACAGTTATTTACTTGCCATACATAATATCATAATATTCTAGAAGTGTACAGTTATTTACTTGCTGTACAAAATAACATAATATTCTTTTGGACGTTATGCATCTATATCGTTATTGAATGGATTATCGTTTTCATCTACTGTATGTTTGTTTTGTTCATCTATGTTGGTTTTGTTCAGAGGTGAAAGTTCACAAGATATTGTGAACCTCAATATAGATATAGTAGGTCTCAATGTTAACCTCCAACAGGGGACTATCAGCAACGTAATTGTTCCTATTGGGTATGTCTCTACTATATATATATGCAAGCTAACTTATTGTACATATTTCATACATTTAAAGAGAACCATTTATTCATGTTTTTAATCAATTCGGAGTGATAAATGTATACAAAAATTTATGTATATGTTTATTTATATAAATATAAATATCCATTCATAAATAAATTATTGTATGAATTCGACAAATTTAAAGCAATACTTTTTTATACAATAACCTATAATGCACAAGCAATCAGTATATTATGATATAAATAAATATTTGTTACCTAAATTTATAGCTGAAGTTAAGAAACTTTCAACTTAAGTATTAAATAATTAATTATGATGGTAAAAGCGCAAACATATTTCTTTAAAAGAATTAATGTAAATAAATTTATTTTTAACATCATCATAATCTGATTGATGCCTCGTGTAATGCCCTAAAACGGTCCATCATGTGCATATATCTAATTTAAATTGTGCGACTGTAATTGGATGTACGATTATTATAATCGAAGTTCAACACTGTAATTAAATTGTACAATTGTAATTGAATTGTACGGTTGTAATAGAATTATACTATTGTAATGGATTTGTAGAAATTGTAGTATATTTATTTTAATATATTCGTACGATTGTAATTAAATTGTACGATTATAATTTAATGTCAATACTAATATCAGAAAAACATTATTTAAGATAGCTTAGTGAAATGCGTTTTCAACAGCCAGTATTTTGATATTACTTAATAGTAAGTACGACATGTATCATAATTTCAATAGAAAATGTGAATTTGAATTTGAATATCAATAATTAATTATTATAATCAAAAATTACTAATCGATAGTATTTTGTATAATTCATTTTTATGGTTCACAAAGTTGGCATTTTTTGAACAATTGATTAAATGAATAGAATTAATGAGTGTAGATGTCGATATCATTTGAACTTAACCAACAATACGTTTATTACATTGTCATGATAACTGCTCGACTATTCCAAACAATTGAGTGTTAATCGTGTCTAGTGAGTCACCTGCTGCAGGTAGATTATTTCTCACGTAGATGTTACCCAATCAATGGTCATGAATTGTGGGACATGCAATAAATGTACTGAAACTTTATACTTTGTCTTTTGAGCATAGACTGTCTGATGTCATTATATTAATTTTTTTAACGCAAAACTGTTCTTTTTACTAAATTGGAAATTATTATTTCAATTGTCAGTTTTTAACAGCAGTTATTTGGCTACAATTAACGACAAGTTATGGGACACTCCTATAGATTACCATGGCAATATTTAAATGGCTACTACACCTGTTTTACCCAGATTAATTTTATCAAAAATGTTTCAATCATTAACATTTCAATTAATGTATTTTTTTTTAGTATTTCACACTGTTGTACGACTATTAAAACTCATATTAAAACTCTTGAGCTTATAAACTTAAATATACTCATAATTTGAAACATATCCACACTTTTTGTATTGAAAGAAACGACTTTGCTAAAAAGACAATGCTATAGGGACAATCTAAATTGTATTTTATCACAGATTTTGATAATTCGTATGAAATTCATTAAACGATTGTCATTAAATATATAGTGTGTTCTAGAACATTATCAGTGGGTGATTATTGGGTAAAACTATGACTTAGTCACCAGCAATATACCTCAAGTTTAACTATGCAAATTTTGGCACAGCTACAGAGCGTTTCCCCAGGGGCAATTAATAATTAATGTAACAGGGATGCTGTCTGAATCATTATGAGCGCCAAACAAAAGTTACGATATACAATAGACTGTAACAGCGTTATTTGAATATATATATACCGGCTCACAATATGTATTGTGTTGGCTTTTTACAGAAATTGATTACGATGCTAAAAGTGGCACCAACTTCAATATAAACATATTATGGAATCTTTTTTTGGTATAGTTTCACCGAATTAAAATAAGATACGATAAAATTAGTTAATAAACCATCAAAATAGTCAGTATAATATTTAGCAGTAGGAATATAGTAACAATATAGTAACAATAGGAATAATATTTTTTCAAACAATATAATACAATACGGAACCTTTTTATTTAAGCGGTCGAATTTCATTAATGTTATATATATATAACTATATGCTATTTCAATATGTTGCACATGAATTTGAAAAAATAAGAAAATAAAACAACATTGTTTTAAGATACAGTATATTATGGAATATTTAAAGAGAGATGGGAACACTTTAAAAATATTTAGATTAGAGTATTTTCTGAATAATTTACAGATCCGACATCGCCACATAACACTACAAACTATAGCCTAAGCCTACCCTCGATGCAATCTCGTACTGCAAAGGCAAGTAGCCTATAGGCTGCGCTACAACCGTGCAGTGCCACTTAAATAGTAGGCCAATCCAAAAAAATGCCTTATAGGCCTACAGGTCTTAATATCAATAATTAATGAGACCGACAAGGCTGGCTGGCTGTAGGCTACAATTCCATAAGATAAAGGCAATCAATATGTAGTAATAACGTAGTATAGGCTATAGGGAGACAAACTTGAAGGGGTTTACGGCTAACGGCGATACGAGGTGTTCTCTCCTGGGAATATTAAATCAATTAGTGCTGCAATCGTCTTGTGTTTAAATTAATTATATATGTAATTATGTAGGTTAGATTGAAACTTTCTGTTCTACGCATATCGGATTTATATTGAACGTATTTTGTGTGTACAGCTGAAGGTTTGATTGGTTAATAATATTGTGTGTAGGCTACAGCTTAAGTTTTGGTTGGTTAATAATACTGTTGAGGGCACACATGTAATCGATACGTATTTGTTAGCTGTGTTGTTTTAGTTACAAACAATAGACCGTCAGGCGTGCATCTTGCCAAATAGATTGACTCAATATGTGGACAATAATGCACACGTATCTTTATTAAAATAATCAAAATACAATATAATATACATTATGTAATAGATGTTTACAGAGATCATGACACTAAAAGTATAAATAAATAAATATCTACTTGAATCAATATCTATTTCAATAAATACATAATCAAATAATACATTTAGTAGCCTATACCTAGTACTCGATATATCTTAGTATTTTCCCTTTTTTGCGGTATTCAGACATTGAACCAAATTCTTCACATATTTAAATGATATTATCAAATCTACTAGGTATTGGATTACATGTCATAAAACGCACTCTATATATATACCTAATAGTTTTTTGTTTCTTCATAAATCGCAGTATTTGCTAGAAAATATTGCTTTTTATAGTTTAAATACAAAATTTCAGAACTACATATGAACTGAGCTAAAATAGTCCCGCGAGATTAAAAGATTGATTTATTTAAAAACGCTGATGTGGTTGAATTCCATATTGTCTACTTGATATTAATGTGAATTTCAATACCATTTACTTCAAACAAAAGATAATTGTTCCTGATGATTCATTCAACAAGTAAGTCATATTTACATTGGTACATCCCCCCTCTTGATAGGACGGCTTACACCGAGTAACCATGGCAATCTGAGATGCCAACTTTCTTTATTTAAGGCTCTCCCATGCGACAGCAAACATAAATTTGGGATATTTTATTCCCTGATAAAATCAATACTGTATATAGCGCACTTTTTTGTTATTAAAATTTAATTTTTAATATATAATAAAAATGAATTTATTTATTTTTTCATTACTAATGCTGTTTTGGGAGCAAAACCATATATATAATATATAATAAATAAAAACATTTTGGGCTATTCTTTAATTTAGTAACATTTATTTGTCATACATTATTTTCTAATAAACAATTGTAGTTATAACGTGTCCATAATTATAAAGATGACAATCTGGTTAATTTGCCTTTTATTACATATTTATCTAATTGTAAAATAATATGTTGACAACCCTGATAGCTATTTTCTGTTGTATTTAATAATTATAATATTCTTCTGCAAACGAATATGTTATTTCCACTGCAAGCGTCACATACAATGCTACTGTGACCTGACGTAACACATTCTAGTATGGCCTGACCCTGTTCTTCGTAACCATGACACATTCTAGTGACGTAACAGTGTTATTAACGGTACAAAGCCAGGAATTTTCACTAAACTTTTGAATGTTTAATAAAGTATTTTCCATAATGTAGAATCAAGTATTAAATGACAATGTTAGAAAATCTGTGGTAAAAATGTATGTACAACTTATTTTGAATACGGGCTGCCCCTAATTTCATAGACAGCAAACGGTCCGCAGTCCAGTCCGCAACCATGACATGTTCCAGTTTTACTCCAATATTTGTATGCCCCCTTTTCCCTAGCATGTTATGAATAAATTATCCTCATTTTTATAATTTCTCTCAAATGCAATGAATGAGTCATCTAAATATTGTTGAAATAACCAATTTTAGTTTTAGACATTTTTATCAAAATAGTTTTATTTTTGAAAATGTATTTTCTAACCAGCCGTTGTCGTATTTACCTCCCCCTTGCTGTGGAGGGGAGAAATGATTGAAAACAAGTTTCCTATCGATTTTCCCAATTTCAGTTCGAAATTGTTCGCGAAAACAATATATTGAAATATCCGCGTATTGTGGGAATTAATTTATAAAACCCTATATTGTTGCTTACTACGGTCACCGTATAGTAGGCCTACAACGACTAGGTCTATAGGTGTATTGTTATGTACCCAAAGTTGGTGGGAACCTCAATTGACATGAAGTCTAACTGGGGCGAAAGTTCTGGAACGTGCTCTGACATTGTATTAACGGCCAGCCATATTAATAAGTATACGTTCGTTTTCTTTCTAGCCGGTAAAAAGACAAGGTCTGATAACAATTAATGATTATGTAAAATTTAACATGCCTTAACTATTAAATGGAATGCTCAATTGTTTTTATAATTAGTTCTATTTATTATGCTTTCATATATTGCTCCATTGTATATTCATTTAAAACATATTATTAATTACATTGGAGTTAAAAAAAAGCATAATATTTATAATAGTATATATTATTTCTATTTTACATAGTTTTTTTTTGAGTTGCGTTACATTTTCTATGAATTATTTTAAATGGCACAGTTTCTTTTTTGACTTACTTTTTTTCTGTTATCATGCTCTTTTATGGATAGCTTGTTTGTTTGTCTTGTCTACTACATATTTCCTGCAGGTCCTCTGGTGTTTATTTATATATATATATCTATGTACACATTCATAATTTGCACATCGTGTTTCCTTTTTGACAGTTGCTTGTCTAATTATTTATGAGATATTGTTTACTTTCTGCTTTCTGCTTACTTTCTGCTTACTTTCTGCTTGATACATTTATTAATGTTATATCTTTATAATATTAATATTTACACCAAACATAATAAACAGCGACTATATGGTTTTTTTTAAAGTATCCACAGTGTCATCGGACGCAGAAATAATGACCACCATCCTCTGAGCGTTATATTAAATATATAAATAGGCAACATTTGGTAAAAATGAACATACATACATACATGATTTTCGTAATGCAGATTAGCCTATAGCATGTTAGCGTCGCCTTGTAATTCAAAAGCCACAACGTTAATGTGTAATGTATTTAATGTTACTTTAAAATTGACTACCTCTTTTCTTACGACATTTTAGAGATTAACAAAATAATTAAAACCAGCAATGATAAATAGTCATGTTCTATACATAGTATATATGTATATTTGTATGTATACGATGGACAATGGCGCATCACTCGCAGGATGGCAGATATAATTATATGTTAGCTATATTGGCGACATACCGGAGAAATTAGCAAACTGTAGGAAAAGGACAGGCAAGGAATATATTGAGCAAATGGAATATCGATTTCCCACCATTCCTTAATTTCTGAATAAGGCGTTTGAGGCGCGAGCGAGCGAGAGAGAGAGCGAAGGCAAAAGCATAAGCAGGGCAAAGAAAAGAGAGATGCAATGTCATGCCTGCATGAACGACAGTAAAGCAGAACTATCAGAGAGGGAAGACTCCGTTAATCTTACGGGCTGTTTTTGAAGCTGCGGTCTGGCTGTCTCTTGCTGCAGAGGAGGGGGTTCAGGCTGACCTCATTCCATCGCAGCGCTGGAAAACAATATATTCTCTCGCGGAACAATGAATTGGAAGGGGGTCGATAATTAGTTTGCTCGGGAGGTAACATATAATATTCCAGTATGACAAAAACACTTTTTTTCTTCTGTCTTCCTTCCTTTCTCTCTCTCTCTCTCATGCCTTGCCTTTATATGCCTAAATTTGGTTAATATTTAAATAACCGCCGATGTTGTATGTTTTCTGATTGAAATATGATGTATATATTAACAGCATTTCGTATATGTGCAGAAGTTAGAGTCGAACAGGAAGCCAAGTTGTAATTAGGTTTGCTTTTATTGTGACTCAAGCAGAAAGATCTAATTATGTATCTTCTTTCTTTAGATGCGAATTGCTTAGTTATGCTCTCCATGGGTATATAGGTAGTATACTGTATTTATGGCAAGTTGCCTATGGAAAAGAGAAATAAATTTCGTAAACACTGATCGTTCAGAGTAGATCGGTCAGGTTCTTACAGGTTCTTATTGTTCATTGCAGGCAGCTTCTTACTTACTTGGTACTTATAACATAGTATATAGTCTTACATTGTCTTAAGTTCACTGTTCCTCTATAGATTTGTTGAGCATCCTTTTGTAGAAAATAATGAAAGAAATTCAGCCGAATACAAACAAGTCTGCTTCAATATACGTACATAATATGGGCTGCATTGTATAATGGATGAGGCATATTTAATTATGTATTTCAACTATATTCAACAGATACTTAGGAGCAGGGATGTTGCACATACAGTATATTATAGTCTATACTATATGAATACAGGTTAACAGCATTAAAGATGGACAACTTGGGTATACCAACATTGTGAATGTTTTGATTTTTGGTTAAATATCCAGAGATATAACCGCTTGAGAGATACCTACTTATATGTTATTCATTTTATGCATTTTTATTCAAAATATATTTTTTATTTATTCTTTCCCTTTTTCTCAAACATACACAGTTTATGAAATTTAGGTTTTCGTTTTCCATATTTGTGTTAGTAAACTTTGTGTGTCATTCTCCCAAAAGGGCACGATTTTGGATGGCCATTTGTTCATCTTGGGGACCCAGTTTTTAACCAGATAGATGATCTAAATGTTTTTACATTTTTTGCAAAAAAATGGTGACCCTCAAATTTTCAATCTACCCCTCTCCGCTACGAGAGGCTCTATGCACAAAGTTTTAGCTGAATGAATCGTCACATCGATAAAAACCTTGCTATATTAGACTATATATATATAACAATTAAAATAAATCTCTTACATATTTTGAAAAATTCTAAACTTTCACAAAAATTGAAGAATCCAAAATAAGTTTATTCATGTTTAATCTGATTCTGATTTGGTTAATATATAACAAGGTATTACGTTGATCTAATACGTAGATTCATTTAGTAGACATGAAGACTTTTTAAATACATATATGTCACGCTAAAATTATAACTTTTCTGTTCCCAATGTTCATGTAAAATGTCCCTGATAATAATGAGTAAAAAACCTCTCTGAATCATGTTGACAATAAAGTTGTATAAAATATGTTTTTTTGTTTTTCGTCATAAATCTCTTCTTGTTATACATAGTGCTAATTAATCAATCATGTTTGTCTGAAACACATATATTTGTTGCCGTAGGGATTACAATTAATATAGCCTATATATATACAATATATAGAATATTATTAGTAGAAAATGTGTGCAACATATTATACACGAGAGGAATAACTTCCAGAGTATAAAAATCAACTCTAATTGAACAGTTTCGATATATTTGGCATTAAACAGCCATTTAAAACTGCAAACGTTCTATGAACTATCCGTAAGTTTACCCCAACTTGTAAATCCACCACCCAAGCCTTCACCGGCCGTCAATCAATAAGAATCAATGAGTTGTAATCATTAATGTGATAGACTGTTATTATAATTGACTTTTACAGATAATAAATAAAAGCATAAATTATAATCAAATTAATAATAGTGGAAAATTACATTCTTTTTTACTGAAAAGTTCGAACAAAAGCCATTGACGGACAACTTGCTTCACAGTCTATAGCTCCTTTTATTCTATTAAATATTTTGCATTTATAAGTAATCAATTTCTATAATCTTTAGGGAAAGATTGATCTGTGAAATATTTCGCTTGAAAATTGGGTGCTCAAACAAACCTACATATCTCCATTACGCGGACCGAAAAAGTTGTCCTCTCAGTTAAACTGTAAAACTTCGATAACGTGGCGCTGAAAGCAAATATCGTATTTTTCTCTAATTGCCGAAAGTACGTAATGCAGTGTTGTAAGATTCCTCTAGAAAAGTGAACATTTAAACGTTTTTCCACCTAAGGCTACACATTGAAATACAATTGCTCCTTTGATCTGCTCCATGGCCAGCTCAAACGATGTATTCTGAGTCTCACGAACTTCCCTATTGTATGCGATGACTATATAAACACCATACTAATGATCGTTAGTAACGAACTGTTAGTTTTAGCTAGCAGCGAAGGTCCTTTGGTGGATTGTATCTGATTAAGAACAGTAAGGCCACTTGATGGTAAACACAACTACGAAAAGATTAGTTTAGAGTTGGGAAGAATGATTGAGCATACAGTTGAACAAATCAACGATACCATATAATATACTCTATCTCATTGTGATGGAAGAAAGTAAGGAATAGAATAATTATGGAAAGTGACGGAATACTATCTGTAATGTAAAAGAATATACATACCATCTTCACATTTAAAATTTACAATCATCACCAAAGCTAATATGCCAATATCTTTATTTGAGTAATTTATACAAAGTTGTGTGTTTATATTTGTAATTATTCAATATTACTTCGTTCATGTAAATTTAACCAATATCATTATATATTGATATATATATAATCTTTTTATTACTAAATAAGGCATCATATTACAACGATATTAGTATTTGATTAATTTAAGTAAGTTATAAACATATTTGATTACCATGACAACTATATATTCTGTTTTGATTGAAACATGCTACCGTCTGACATCTTCCATCAACATCAGTGTACCGTATTGTCTAAGAATACCTTGTTATAGTTTACTTATACATGCAATCTATGTGTATACATATTATATATATATATATAGATAGATCAAGTTGCATATTAAACATGTAATAATATACAAAAATGGAACCAATTATAGTGCGATACTTCTGTTGTATAAGAAAATCAACAGACGGAATTTGTCAATAGATTTTTAGATGTAAATGGATACTGTTATGTATATACATATATGAGGAACATATTAGCTTTACACTGCCGCATAGCAGCTTGAATTGTACCGGTGTTCATTCATTTGCATAATGTCGTTTACACAAGTTGCAGTTTTTTGAAGCAATGAAATTCACTGAAATAAAAGTAATTACAATATTATGTTTAAAAAGTATAAACAATTACTGAAATACCATAAATACATTTGACGGTAAAATTTAAAAAATGCCTAAATGATTTACTATATATTAAAGACAGCCGTAAGTGACGTAATCATATTATAACGTAAATAAAGCAATTTCAGTGTAACTTTTGAAAACAAAAATCGTAAAAGTAGGAGTTTAACATTTTTGATATACCAGCACACACAATTCAAAATGTGTCGTCATTTTTATAAATTATTTGTTATTATAATCTCTCAATCTAGAATACGTTTGGTTGATGACATTGCAATAAAGCTACCCTGTTCTCATTGTTGCTAGTATGGTAGGATATAGGGTAATTAGTCATATTAGTGAGTCATATTAGTGAGTCATATTAGTGAGTCATATTAGTGAGTCATATTAGTGAGTCATATTAGTGAGTCATATTAGTGAGTCATATTAGTGAGTCATATTAGTGAGTCATATTAGT
>JAUZND010087363.1:0-15481 GCA_034780555.1 Coelogynopora nodosa
TGATTTTTACATACTAAAATGACTTCTTTAGGATAAATCTAATGTATAATATGTCGGAAAAGATGTACATGAAATTTAAAAAAAATGATATTACAGAACAAGTAGTGAAAACGTGTTACGCCCATAACGCTGGAATTACCCTACAGTACTGTTTCTAATCCACTTCCAAATAATCATAAACCTATTCATATTATGGATAGTCATCCAGAACTCATAGACATTACTCCATTTGAACTATTTTGTCATTATTTAGATGTTGAGTTTATCGATGTGATAGTTTTATAAAATATTCTCTGTGCTAAGCAAACTTTTTTTTTTACAATTCTCTATAACTTCAAATGAAATTCAGAAATTTTGTGGTATTTTTTTGCTTTCTGGATATCACTCATTACCCCAACAAGACATGTACTGGTCTCAATGTGAAGATATTCGGGTTAATTTGGTGGCAAATTCTACGTATCTTTCGTAATAAATTTCTGGATATAAAAAAGTATATACATTTTGCAGATAACCAATCATTGGACATGACGGACAAAATGGCGAAAATAAGACCATCATTAAATGCTACAAACTCAAGACTCAAACAATTTGGTCTTTTCGCTGAATATTTATCAATAGATGAACAAATGCTACCATATATGTAGGAAGACACTCTGCTAAACAGTTTATGCACAATGAACTTGTAAAATCCGGTTACAAATTGTGATCTCTGGCATCAAGTAATAACAGCTATACATTCCACATCAATGTATATTCAGGAAAGGAAGCTGCTCCTTTGCAGACATGTCGTCTTCAAGTTGCTTGATAATGTTGATGATGTTTCTCAACATTCAGTAAGTTTTGATAATAATTATAAAAATTAAAATATTTATTTATAATTATATTGTATAATTACAGCAAACAAATAATAAAACATTTTTCCCTAACTACTTTGGTGCGCTGCTTTTATAAAAAAATATTGTGAAAGTTGTGTGTGTATATTTCGCCAATGTTCGTAAAAACAAACATGAATTTTGTATGTACATGTATTCTTCTAATGTTCGAAAAAACGAACACATTAAAAATATATGTTATAATAAATGATTATTTATGTCATGACAATATTTTATTATATAACTTATAATTAGAAAAATATAAGGAGTACAATAGGTAAATAATGCTAGAAGTATCTTTGGCGCTTAATGGGCTTAATGTGTAAATTTGGCGCTTAATTTGTGTAAAATTTTAATGTATATTTTTTTAATTACGGTCTCAAAAGTAAAGGACGCTAGTCACTTTTTCATTTTCAATGTATTGTACATACCTACTGTTTGTAATAATAGCGTTTATATTACGGATAATTACGATGGCTGTCAATATATATTAATATTAAAGAACTTTCGCATACTGTAGAAGTATGTTATACATTCACTGCATTGAATTGAATAGTAGATTTGATAATGGCATTAATTTTTAAAATTTATCAAACATAAAAAGATAATTTTACACTTTTTATGAAGAAAGCCATATATAACGGACTATACAGACATTCTATTTAACTCTGTTGTCAGAATGTATGCTCTATCCTACTCTATCAAAATCATTGAAACAGTAGATATATTTGAGTAGCATAATCTTCACAATATCTAAAAGTTGAAAATATTCAAATATTTATATTTATTTTTTCTGTGTAGGCCAACATGTTTAGATAATACATTTTAAAAGATGTTATAAATTCGGTTTGACGGATCGCATTAGTCATACTTTACATACATATTTTACAGAATTACAGTTAATAAAATCGATGTGAGTCTGCGCAGATGTCCTTATATTATCAGAAAACGTTAATTTAGATTAATTTGTTAATTTACTACTCTACGACACAATGATGTTTCATTCATAGAAAATTCATCACATAAGCACAGATTGTTATCTAACTACAATTTATGATACTTGAGATCACAATATATGATAATTGAGACCACAATATATGATAATTCAGACCACGATATATGATAATTCAGACCACGATATATGATAATTCAGACTAAAAATGTGAGAAAGATTACAATTTTCCATAAAAAGTAAACTGATTTATTTGCTGTTCCAAACGTCCTACTAATATTTACATAATATAGCAAAAAGCAATAATATTAGCGTCTTTATTTTCTGTTATAATATTAAATATAGACTATAATATTACGTACTCTAAGTTCTCCTGACAAATAAAACGATCAGCTAGTGTTGAATGTAATCATTATTCTATAACTATATTAAACGATGCTCAAATAATAAACTAATATACTGTACAGTGTTGCTCAAAAGTCTGAATATATGCATAAAATGAGATAGAAATTTCACTAATTGTGTAAATATTAATATTAACGTATAAATAACGTTGCAGTTGTTCCTTTTTTCAATTCCTGGAAATGCGGTAAATTTCAATTATATTTTTACAAATATATCAAGCTATATAGGCTTATTCATTTGATTTAAATACGGATTAAATATGGAAGTTTCAGTACAAACTCGTGCTAATATTGTCCTTTCAAGGGCAGAAGGCTACTCATTTAGTGCGATAGCGACTCAGTTTGGTGTCTCTATTGGTGGTGTGTAACGTACAATTACTAGACACAGAACAACTCGGGTCAATGAATCTCGGAGGCGAATGGGCCGCCCACGAGTAACGTCCCGAAGAACTGATCATATGATTTGTCGACTGGTTACTGCGAATCCAGCTTCCAGCAGCTCTTTCGTACCAGCTCAACTGCCACCCACAGTACAAGTCAGCACCCCTACAATACATAGAAGACTCGTCAACGAATTTAGTCTCAAAGCATTCCGACCTGCCAAGAAACCCAATATGTTGAAAAAGAACATTCATGACCGTCTTGACTTCTGCAGAGCTCATCGTGATTGGACCGTCGATCAATGGAGTGCTGTTATGTTCAGTGATGAGACGCTGATACGCCAGTTTGCACCTAATTCTCCCTTTGTCCGTCGTCCGGCTAATCAAAGATACAATCCTCGTTTTGTGAAGCCCACAGTCAAACATTCGGTGTTCATAATGGTTTAGGGGCCATTTCAAGTGTTGGCTGGGCTGATATTCATTGTATGCCGGCTGGCCAAACTGTTAATGCATCTCGTTACCTTGATATTGTTAAAGACAAAGTGCCTATGTGGTTACCATTACGACGCTGCAACACATTTCAACATGATGGTGCACCTTGTCACTAGGCACGAATGGTCAAACAATGATTCCAGGGCAACAATATCACCTTGCTTGCACCATGGCCTGGATCTTCACCAGACCTTAATCCGATCAAAAACTGCTGGCATTTAATGAAACAGAAGATCTCAGATTTGAATCCCACGTCATATGAAGACTTACGTGAAAATATACTTCATGTATGGGGGACTGAATGAAATAGCACCACAATTTTGTCAGCAGCTGATCCAGTCCATATCAAGGCTTATTGCAGCAGTTCATCAAGCCAAAGGATATCACACAAAGTACTGACAAATTTTCATTGAATCTTATTTGACTTTATCATTTGTACTGCATAAGTATTTTATTTCCTTTTCTGTACATAATGTGATACTTTATACACTGCAGCTCGATAAAATATAAAATATACAGATTTTCGTGGATGTTTTCAGACTTTTGAGCAACACGAACGCATGTGAATGTGGTCGTTCATGGTATGAGGTAAAAGCATCAATACCTTATCTCCGATCACCTCCTAAATAAAAAATTCAAACAAAGCGTCTTTGATTTACTTGGAAACTACCTTGAGCATATTGAAATCGTTGCATGAAGTCATAGAAATTGAAAAATTATAATCATGTGGGTAGGAGGTGATCCAGAGTCGACATAACTCTTACTACTATTCGGCTTGGAAAAATATGACTTAATTGTATGTATGTATGTATGTATGCTTGTCTATTTATAATACCATTAAATTAGGAGTTATTTATGGGAACGAGAAAATGTATTGTATCCATCCATATTGATAAACAACAGAACCGACGAAAATATTGCTACAAAAAAATTCGTGGGTCATAAATAAACTAAATTTTACAGACCTTAAATGGAGGAAGAATGAATGGATTCCTAACTATCAATATTTTATTATCAAAACAATTTAAAGAAAAATTTAGTACATTCTGAAAAAACGGACTAACTGATTGATTGCAATTAAACATAGTTAATTTTTTTTATTAAATTAAAAATTAATGGCCTTAATAAATATAACAAAATATATCCAAAAATTATTTTCACTAGGTTGTTCATTTAAAATTTAGAACTAATTCTATATTACAACATTATTTTACATCGCGAAAATTTAGTTATCACTTCATTATCACATAAAGCACGAGTTGATTTGTATACATATTTTATAAACGAACCAGCTCATATATATACATATGAGATATTGAAACTCTGAACAATGTTTGATTGAAATAACTACTCACAGTATTTTTTTAACGTTTTAAATATTTTAGTTTTCACTGTCAAATCTATAAGTTGACCTTCAGAACACTTAATTGAGTAATATACATTCAATAAATAAAGGTGCAATATATGCATGTTCCTCTCAAGAGCAGACCATTCAGAAAGAAGTTTAATTCTGATATTTTTTAACAGTATATATAATATATAGGTTCAACCATTGTGGAGTGCACTATATCATGTACAAAATATTAAAACTTATTGCCGGTAGAACATAAACATAATCAAGGAAGATTGGTTAATGGTTTGTATATTACTAGCTTGGATTACTAAGAGTATGTATTGTAGAGGTCCGTAAGTCACTATTGTGATTAGAAGCAGAATTGTAAAAGAGGGGTGGAATCCACTCTTTCGCCCGTTATGGGAGAGGGTTAAAAAACTATACGCCGTCATTCTTTACACACAATATTCAATGATTCGTTATAAATTTACAAAACTCTGTTTTGTAACCATTCGATTTAGAAAATTGAGTTTAATTTATTTAAAATTTATAAAATTAATCAAAATTAACTTTTAATTCAATGAAAACTTATTCAACAATTTTTTTTTGTTTAAAATTTAAACAATTTTCCAGAAAATAATAATTTAAAATATTGTATTTAAAAATGTATAGGATTAATCCAATTTTTTTAACCGTTTTGAGATGCTGCTTTTACTTCGTCAGAAAAGAGGATATTTTGAAAAAAAATATATAATAATTATTTTAATTTAAAAAAATCCAAATTAGGTTTGCCTTAATGCTTTACAGAAACAAAATTGTAATTTATGCATGCGTTGATTGGAAAAAATGTTTATTATTTTTAAAAAACTATAGACAACAATATGATACCATATTCGGTCATTACTCTTAATGTTGTAAATAGGTATATAATATGCCAACATATGTGGATATTTTGTGTGCATAATTTCCATGCGATAATTTGTATGTGCAGTCTTGAATTGTTATTTCTATCAAATATGGAAAATATTTCATTGAAAGAGACATACTCTGTTTTTGAAAAACTGTGAAAAAATGAATTTAAGTGCACGGATAATAATATTTTTGCTTGAAAAACTGTGGGTGATGAAATAGTTTTTTTCATCAATTGAGAAGAGTTCAATTGAAAGTTTATGGACAGCATTTTCAAAGAAAAGAAGGAAGTGGCAGAAAGAAAGATCCCATTAGGGTGAACAATTTCTAAAACGTTTAGAGAATGATAGAAGAAGATTGAAAGTTAACTACGCGGTAAATTGCGGATGATTAGCAACTTTCGAATGGACATAGTTTTACGTATCATTAAAAAGGATTTGCTCTTAATTAAGTGTTTGTCAGACAAATGGGTGCCATATGAGTTAACGGAGAACAAAAAGACACAACAAATCCAATGCTACCAAGATATTTGACCGGCGTAACAGTTTAAAGAATGTAGTTGTCACTGACAAAGAACGATTTCATGAGAATCCACTTGGAAATCACACGACAGGGAAATCGTGAGTGTGTCCAGACGGAGGACACTGTCCTCAAAGAAGTTTTTGGTATTGGTTGCGATTAATTTAACCGGCCTTAGATTATTTTAGGGTATTGGATAGGGACATTACTGTCAATTCAGATCGGTATATCTCGTTCTTATAGATGAATCTTCAGAATCATTCAAATTATATGACCTATAAACGTAGTCAATAGAAAAGTAATTGTCTACCAAAGAATAAGTGCAGACTTACCCAGAAGAGGAGCTAACGCCTTTGACGGGCGAAATAATGCGTCTTGAAATGGAAATGCTGGTTTCGTACCTTGTCGAATGGTGATTAAGGTGAATTGCAATTATATATATATATATGTATATTATATAGATTTCGTTAAACTTATTGTATCATCATGGCCGTCGCCGGATTTTCCAAAGGGGGTCATTTTTTAAAAAGGGCACACCCGAGAGAAAATTGTGCACCGAACATATGCACACTTTTCTGCGGGGGCCTAGTGTCGAGGGACAGATTAATTTAAATATATAATTTCTTAGATAATGTATTTTTCTTTATATGTAAACCCGTCATTACGAAGTATGTAAAGGTACAGTGAACATAGTGTGAAATTTATATTATTACCAGAGAGGCAACTTTTTCTGAAAATGGCATTTATTTACCCTCAACCCCTTTACCTATGCAGTTTTTATTAGATATTTAGACATATAAGATTAAAAAACACAATAGAAAAAATTAATACTTAACATAGAAAAAGAGCACCATTATTAAAAAAGGACAGAAATTCAAAAATAGCGGGGGCGTTCGAAACCCCCCTGGCGACGGCCTTGATCATACTAACTTTTTTTCCGCGTCAACCAATTGAACACATACTGAAAGTATTTGTCTGAGAAAAATATATTGAAAAGTAAATCAAATAGATAAATGTAAATTCGTCTAGTCTTCGGTAACAACATTGAACTGACCATTCGTTCTTCTTTTTTTCATAGCTGATATTCAACTTTTAAATATTACTCATTACACATGGATATAAATGCATAAATAAGAGGCACTATTTTATCTGATTAATGAAAAGAAGTTAGGGACATTTTAAATAGTAAATTATGTTTCTATTGCCTGAAATATTTTGACACTATACTCTAACATTGCTTAATATTGTTTTTGTATATTTTACATTTCAGCCGTTAAAAACCTTTAACTTTGTCAGCCTTATGATAGTTATACAATACAAATACAATTATGCGGTATACCCTTAATATGAAGAACTGCTATATATTGAGTTCTTTGAGGTTTTTTAAATAAATTGGCGGCTATTAATTATAATAAATAATTAAAGCTATTATATTTAATTGTTTTAGGTTTCTGATCTGAGATATACACGTGGAAAGCAGTTATTTATTATTTCAGTGACTTCAACTATATACGTTAGGTTAATAATCTAAAAAAGAAATATGGAACAAATGTTTGAAAAAAATATTTAAAATATTTATTACGACTAAATAGTTGGTAAACATTGATTATTTCATCATGTTCGTGCATGTCTTTCTGAAAAAGGCAATCATAGATTTGTGTGTGTATCACATACATATGAAGACAAAAGAAATCGACATTTTATTCTAACATGTTGGAGTCTTTCAACATATTATGTTGACTGTGTGAGTTGCTTAATGAAAAATTTTAAACATGTAGATATTGTCATTAGAATGAATGGGGTTAGCCTCCAGTAAAAAGTAATAACACTAAAAATATGGCTTTTCTCACTAGTGAAGCAACTTACGGTCAGAGAGACGGAGACGAAATTTACCCGCATTATATTATAACGAAATACTAAGTGCACTTTGCGATAATGTTATGTTTCAATTTTGCTGTAGTTTTACTTGTGTCGGGTGGAAATATAGATGCCATAGAAATCGATCCCAAAATTCAAACCACGTTCTGGGTCACGCCCGGTTAACAAGATGTGTCAACCCGACACGTTCCGATGAATAGTGAAAACTGAAAGTTGGACCATGATATCTCCTATACAATGTAATCATATACAATGCAATCATATACAATGTATATAGAACTGCCAACCAATTGCCAACCGCCGCTTCAATTGAAGGATAGAAAGTTATTTTTGTTCCCTAAAAATAAGTGCGCCATTCATTGAAAGATAATAACATTTTAATCGTTTGTTCCTATTTATTGTATAAAAAAATGTCACTGAACTTTGTTTTGAATTTACGAGGTATACATTTATGGTTTATAAAAGTGAAGAAGATTGAGGTATACTTTTTTGCGTGTGTTCCAGTTTCTCTTATAATTTACAGAAACGGATTTTTTTAATCGATGCCAATTTTTTTAATTTATAGCTTAAATTAGTTGATATTTTCAAAATATACGTACATAATTTTTCGTCGGCGGTAATATTTATTCTTCGTTCTCGAATATTGATTAAATTATTCCATTGATATTATTAGCTTAAATAAGTTTCTGAATGATTTTGTGAATATGTAGTTATTAATTGCAACTCCCTTATTTTTACAGTTTTTGTTTCATACAATCTCCATAATCTGTTTAATTAAAGGCTTTAGTATGGAAATGCTTTACTTTCCTTTTGTCTTTCAGTTAGACTTTCCCTCATATATTATTGACTAATAAGTACATTGTTAAATGTTTCATATTTCAGGCGGTCTGAAAAATGACGTTTACGAGAACGATATTGGCGGATTATTATCAAATATTTAAAGCTGAAAAGGTAACAAATCTGGCGTGTTTATAATATGTAAATGTATGCACATGTTTTAAATATAATTGTATGATTTATTTTAAAATAAAACATTGATTATGTATCATTAAACTATTTCATACATAATATATTGTGTCGCACAATGTTAGTTAACATATTGATTATTTATTCATTATTTTAAGCAAATGATGATCGGGTTAATTGATAATTGATAAATGATAATTGTCGGGTTTGAAAGTCTTTTCTCACTTTTTTTATTACAATTTAAAAAAAAAAATTAAAAATTGATGCAAGTTGTTCATTCTGGTATAATCAATTATCTATAAATCAATAAATTAATTACATGTTTTGGGAAACATTAGAGAACGAATAATTCATCATTTAATCCAGTGGCATAACTGTTCAAGTGTCCAAGTTTCCAAAATTATCAACATGTTTCAATTAACAAGTTTCCAAAATAAACCAAGTGTTCTAAATAATACAAGTTTCATAATGATCCAAAAAGATGTACAAACCCAAATTTATTCATTAAACAAATATCATAAATAACCCAAGAGTTATAACAATCAAAATGTTCTCATTAAAAACCCAGTGTCTAAAATAACCTCCTAAGCGTGTCAAATAACCCAAGTGTTCCTAATGATCCAAGTGTTCCTAATGATCCAAGTGTCCCTAATGACCCAAGTGTCCCTAATGACCCAAGTGTCCCTAATGATACAAGTGTCCCTAATGATACAAGTGTCCCTAATGACCCAAGTGTCCCTAATGATCAAAGTGTCCCTAATGACCCAAGTGTCCCTAATGATACAAGTGTCCCTAATGACCCAAGTGTCCCTAATGATCCAAGTCTTCCTAATGATCCAAGTGTCCCTAATGATTCAAGTGTCCTTAATGACCCAATTGTCCCTAATGACCTATGTGTCACTAATGACCTATTTGTTCCTAATGACCCAAGTGTCCTAATGACCTAAGCGTCCCTAATGACCCAAGTGTCCCTAATGATTCAATTGTCTCTAATGATCCGTGTGGCTCTAAAATTATGCAAATGTCATTAATGACGCAGGTGTTTCTGTTTATGAATTCTGCTTAGTCGTCATAATTATTGTACTTTTAAATATTAAACTAGATACGTGTGCGAAACAAAAATATTTTCAAGAATGATATTGTGTTTATTACTGATTTTCCCCCCTAAGCGTTGCTTTGTCTTTTATCTAATTACAAGTAATATTATATGAATAAAAAATGTGTCCTTTACATAGAAAAGCTTGCAATATAAATACAGCTTCTCTTTGACTAAATTTCTCTAGAAATATGTCATTAAAGAAAAGAATCGTTGATCAAGATTTCTTAGATGCACCTTTTGTGTTGTCCGGTTTGTTATTCGGAAATATTGTCTAAGAGAACACATCAAAGTAAATGTCAGCTTTTAATTTCCAATAATTTATCAAAAGCACCGCATTCAAAGAGCTCTAACGCCATTTCTGACAGTTACAGTAATTTTAGTACCTTCTAGATTAAATGCTGGATAACATGTCAGTGTCATTTTTCATATAAACCCCCCTTTAGGCATTAGAACAGGATTTTTAAATAACATATCTTATTGTATATAAAATATATTAGTATAATACACTTTCAAATAGATGAAATTATTAATCTGCGTACTACTTGTTCATATTACTGATCAACATATATATATGTATATCAATAACAATATTAAAAATAATTAATAATGTATTTCTCGAGGGTTCACATAAAAGAATTTGTTAAATATATAGCCAGTGAAATATTATTTTAATCTAAATTTTATGGAGAATAATTTCATAATACTCCGATACCAAACTGCAATTAACTTCCAAGAGGAATATTGTCGCTATATTGTGAATTTGGTCTACAAATATTAACAACAATTCATAATTTGAGGGATAATCTCGCAGATTCAGAATTTAGTTGCCAGGACGATTAGAATTTGACTGCGTATATATATCGCGTGATGCAATTCGTTGAATATTTTTTGATGTGTACACCGTAATAAAATTAATGAGAATAAACTGCAGAATAGTATTCGTATGGATATTTGTAATTCACTAGAGCTCTATACTTAACGCCATTCTATTATTGTTGAAATATTATGCGAAATACGAAATTTATATAAAATCAAAAAGAATAGAAAATGCATAAAAAGTTACAACCTGTATTTATATATTTTCGTGCAATCTTTTCAATTTATTATATAATCAATTGATGTTTTTTTATCCGTGCACGCAAATGTTATGAAGATAATTAAACAATTTAATAATAATTTTATTCATTTTTATGCACGCATGTCCCTAGAGACTGGTGAGCATCAACCCCTCATTTTTAGTACTGTTTGACTATTGCTTGCAAAGTTTAATTGGAACTCAATGTAACAATTAGTATACATTTGCAGCTGTGTTTAAGAACATAGAGGAGAATATATTCATATGTAGAACAGATTATTGCAAAGTGGAATTGATAAATAATTAATTAATAAAGTTAAGAAGAAGTTAGTTCTGTGATAGGAATTGTCTATGCAGATATATTTGTCAACTAAAACAGGGATTAATTAAGTTTTATAACATGGATAATTCCCCTTTTTAAAATACTCCGGAAAATGTAAATAATAATACCAAGTTAATAGTGTTATAATATGAATTAATACAAAAAGATTAAAAACAACAATTATAGCAAAATTAGCAGCGTAAGTTTTCCGTTATTGGAATTAAGGGTATTACATTTACATATGTAATAATAAGTACGCGGATCCCCAGTTTCTAATATATATATATAGTCGGGAAGATACCTACATTTGGCAAATTTAATAACCTTAATCCCAATGACGGACGACTTGCTGTTTTTAAATTGTTGTTTTTAATCTTTTTGTTTTGATTTTATTAATAACATCATTAGATTCATTTTATTATTAAAATTTGAGTTATCCATATTGAAAATCACTTAAAGAGTTGACAATTAAAGATGAATATATATACAATGTATATAGAAAATTACTATCACATAACTATCTTATCATTAACATTTTTTAAATTATTTTAATAATAAATTTATTTTTAGTCAATAATTGTCAATATTAATGGCTTCAGTTGCCTATGAGCGCAATTTTTTTTACAATTGCGTTATATCTCTAACAAAACGAGTAAAAAATCCTAAAAATAATTATTATTAGTATATATTATATGTAAGACATAATTATAATGTAGACGAATATAAAACAACCCATTGTAGAATCTTAAAACTGAGTAAAATTATAGAATTATAATTCAAATTATAGAACTATATAATTTGGAGATACCACATTTCAAGAATATATAACTTCAACTTACTAGAGAGCTGAAAGCGGTCAACAATTTATTGTCAAATTTAAAATAGCTTATTTTTCATTTGTTATAAAAATGACATTTAATAAAATTTAAACGACTCTCATTTTAGTTTGACAAGGCCGATTTTCACAGTTTTTGCACCAAAAAATGCAAAATTTTAACAAGTTTCAAAACAATGGAATATAATAGTGAGTCGAGTATCGACTCTACACCCCACTAGTTGGTAGACTTATGTGCTTTATATAATACAATTGGTAGACTTATGTGCTTCATATAATACAATTGGTAGACTTATGTGCTTCATATAATACAATTGACAGTATGTAATTCATAAAAAAAGCTCTAGTTTGTTACAATTTTAATGTTATATTTATAAATCTATTACGATAAATAATTTGAATACTATGTTGAACTGCCATACACATATAACATGGATGATATTGATGATTACTACACTACAAAGGCGACGTGGATCTCCTAACATCCGGCTGACTGATACCCAACTCCGTATTAACCGTTTGTATGGTCACCGCGGAAAATGCTGAATCACGCTTCTCAAGTCCCGCATAGAGGGCGCCGCCCGTAATACCCCCCTCTGACACCGTATCATCATGACAGGTGACTATAAAGTTGGCCAATGACGACTGCTGCAGAACAACATCGTCCGTTGACACAACCTGACCGACGACCACATTCCTGGTGGTGGTAACAGCTGCCCTGAGGCAAGTAGGCGGCGCCTGTCCTTTGTTCGTATAACGAAATGGCAGACACAACCACTCGAGAACATTGGGATTGCGCGAGAGGTAGACATACGGTTTGATACAAATGTCAGTCCAGTGTAGGAGAAGGAACAGCTGTGTTAGCAGGTCAAGTGGCTCGTCAGCGGCAGCAGTGCTGGAGGAGAAAACTGGTTGGAAAGTTGCTCTAAGAGCGTGCGGCGAGCGAAGTACAGTCTCCAGGGCTACCATAAGAAGCACCGAGTTGGCGGTTCGGATTTCGTTGTCGAAGCGGAGGTCGGGAGGCAGCGTGGCTGAGCACGGGCGAATTTGACTATCAGATGTCGTGGTCAGCAGCATCCACATTCGTGTCGACATGAGAGTCATGGCAATTATTGGCAGTAACACAAACCCGGCATAGGCAACAGCCTCAGTAATGCCGTGGTGGCCTGGAATAGAACTGCTGCTGGCGAATGTCTGGTTAGCCTCCTCCGTGGTGAAATTGTTAGCATCGAGGGCGGTGAAACCAACTAGCCAGTGGTACGGGACGGCCGTAAAACCGGCGCAAATCCAGGCACAGACAGCCCCGACCAGGGCCTGTTCGGGTAGCAGCCCAAGTTCCCCAATCCGAGCAACACTCAGGTATCGATCCACCGTGATGAGCAGTAGCGAGAGACAGGCGGCCACTGTGGTGAGGCGGTTGAGGGAGTGGACCGCCTCGTCGACGAATCCGCCCGCGTCATCCTCCTCCCCCAGGAGGAGGCGGGAGACAATGTGGAGTGGGACACAGGTGACGGCGGCAGAGAGGTCGGCCACACTGACACTCACGATCAGGGTGTTGGCCACCGTTCGCAGACGACTGAAGTGGACGTAGAGGTAGAGGACGGCCGAATTGCCGAGAAGAGCTGCGATTATCTGGACTACCCCGATGCCAGTCGCTAGGACTGTCGCCCAACCATAGGACATCTTCCTGGCATTACCTCCTCAGTCTGCTGTGGGTAAGGAGTGAAGTGCACGTCGAGTGCAATAAGTTGCTGGTAGGGTGTGCATACAGTTAGAAAACAGTGGGTGCGCGGTTTTAAACTACTCGCAAACGTCTGCCGCATCAGGAAAAATGGGAACAGAAGCAGAATAGTAAATTGGAGCAATTTCCGCCAATCAACTCGTAAAAATTTCGCCGTAATGTTTTGCTGACGTCACACAAAACAGACATCTCGAAATAACGCGTTGAATAATAATATTAAGTTTAAGTCAGCTTACGACTGAGAACAGAAAAGAAGCAAGGAAAATGAGTGTGGAAGAGAGAGGTTATCGAATGCAAGAAATCACTACCTTGAGAAACATGAAATTCTACAACCACCCCCACCCCCCCCCCCCACCTCTGATTCGTGAAATGTTCATCGATTCCCTGTCTCCATATTTTCCTCTCGTCTGCCAAAAGAAAAGGGTTGGGTGGTGAAGGGATGGAAGACAGGGTTATTCTCCCATATCATATCATTATACTCATCCAGTTAAATATAATAGGTATAGCTAGAGGTGGTTTGGCTCTCATCTACCTACGTCCAGGGGCGTGTCTGTGTGCCTTTCTTGAAACGGAACATGGTGCAGCTCTTATAGTGCCTGGCCTGAAGACGTTACTACAGCCGTATGACGTCCTACTATTTTAGGTATAGCTATATATATGAAGTATTTTCATTGTTTATTTCGAAATATTGTTAAAAACTTTCAAAAGAGATTTTAAATTAGTCTACACCAATTTATCTATGTTTTTTGTATTGCTTTCAAAATTCCCTTTCTAATTGTTCAGAAGTAAATATAATCTGATTCAATTTGTAAATAAATTTAATTAATTAATTTATCGATTTATTAAAATTAAAAGAAATTACACAGAAATATTATTTTAATATACTATGTTATATTGTATATATCAAAATCTTAAATTAAAATATTTGTTAGCATCAATTTTTAGAAATGTAAAATCCAATGTAAATAGTAACACCATTACATCAATATTGTATTTTCAAAATTTTAAAAGTCAGAAACAAATGAGTAGATAGAATTTAACTGCAGTTTAGAAATGAAGGGAAGGATTTAGGTGTCCTGATTAGTTGGGAAAAGAGACTAAATTAATGAGGAATTATATCGCAAGACGAATCCGCTGGAATCCATCCATCTGGAAAATTTATCTCAGCTAATCAACTCGCCCCTGTAATTTTAGATTGTTGAAGCATATGCATGTATATAATTATTTTTAATATAACTTGAAATAATTAAGTACAACTGAATATAATTGAATCTAAATTTGGAAGACACACAATTGCGAACTATCAGGAACTACGAAGCACAATGAGACAACTATTATTGGAATAAATTGGACTAAAATGCTATTCTAAATTTAATGCATTTATATAATAAATACTTCAATGAGATTAAACAATTTTTTGTGATTTTTATTATAAAACAATTCTTTACAAATAATTATATTAACATGATTACTAATTTAATAAAAATTACAATTATTGCACTTCGGTCAAATAAATAGACACTAAATATATATATATATATATACTCTCCAGTTATAATGAGCGTTTTCGAAAAGTAGAATCGGTAGAATCGCTCTAAATTTCTGGAATCGCTAAACTTTCTGAATTACCGATTCTTTAGTCGCTCTTTAATTTGATATAGAGCATTAAAACGATAAACATATTTTTCAAGCGTATAGAATATT
>JAUZND010087374.1:0-15480 GCA_034780555.1 Coelogynopora nodosa
TATGATTAGGACGCAAGTCGAAATATTACAATACACTTTTTACCTGCAGCAAGTGCTATCTTCCTATTTTTCTTATTATTAAGTGAATTATGCAACAAAATGTTATACCAATATTAGTGTACATAAATTGTATTTAGTCACGAAATATGTTATATAAACAATTAGTTTCATTAGATTTCAATCCGATTTGCACAAATAATATTCAGGAGCATTTATTGTTAACAATTATAAAACTACAATTATGTATTATTCAAGATTTTAAATAATATTAGTTAAATACGAGTTTTTAAAAACGTTAAATTCATAGACGAATTCTTTATTAACGATTTTTTAAATACGAGTTTTTACAGTATTCTCGAGACGACATATTATTGGAAAACTGTTTCTGGCAGTGATTTGTCAAATTCGAGCAACTTTTAGCTTGTCTCACGCATATAACTTATTTAGAATTGTATAATTGTAATTGTGTTTAATTATGCATGATAACTTTATAAAGAAAACACATTGTTCAATTATATATGATACAATTCTGAATAAAATACATTATCCAATTAATGATGTATGATAAAATTCTAAAATAAAATATAGTGTTATAAAAGTATGTGGAAATTCAATTACAACATATACATTTCTCACAGAAAAAATGAATAAGTTGAATTAATATATTGAACAATTTCAAACATCTCTTGGTCAATATTGAAAACACATACGATCGCGAAATACACCACCAAATAGAGGATTATAATATAACAGATTTTAAATTGCAACAAGAGAAACACAACAAGAGAAATATAATACTCTCAACGCTACATACTTATGTTATGTTTAAAAATCGTCTACACAAATACATATGCTAGTCTGTTTACTATAACTTTTGTTTTGAGTTTATTCCCAAAATTTATAAAGTAGGCGTCAAAATATTATAAAAGAAAATATTATATTTTTGAATGTTGTATACATGGTACATAATATACACAAGTCACCCCAACAATAAATATTGTCCCACGTGTAGTATAACATTTGTTTGACGTTGTCTTCCAAATGTATTTCAAGTGTAACATTTTAAAGAAGCAGGAGTCAAAAAAATGTAGAAATGTATTTATATAATATATATATATACGGTACATTTGTACGAGTCGCCTAAATAAAGAAACATAGTCTTCAGTGTATTATAATATATGTTTACAGTTGAATCCCACGAAACAATTTCGTATTTGCCATATTTGTCACTTTTTATATATTATATATATTCTATATATTCTATATATTGTATATATTACGTGATTTCATGATCTCACCAAGAGTTGCACCAAGATCTCACCAAAGATCTCACCAAGATCTCACCAAATTGCATTTTGAAACAACTCCATTTTCATCAAATTAATAAAACTTTATAATGAAATAATTAAAATTGTCGTACATTACTAATGACATGTTATTCTCTCGCTTATCAAATAATTAGGTTATGTAAAATAATTTACAATTTAAAATAATACATGACAAAATATGCAAAATTTTTAATTTTTAAATACCCAGTAAATATTTGTCAAAAATATTAACGTTTTGTTCATTAGAAATTATGTATTGTATTAACATAATGTAATGCATAACATTTAATGCATAAACAAATAATGTTGGATCAATTTTATCAACATTTTCTGAATATTAAAGCATTTTTTATTACACTAATGACAATTGAATCATCATAATATTCCTTTTTCTTAATTCGTAAACTGATTTAAATGTACATATACTGTTACAATCAATATTAAATAGTATGACCGATACCTACCATTTTTAAATTAAAAACGTACTTCTTTGGAAGATGACGTTAATGTATTTGCTCGCTAATCGTTCTTAATTTTACCAAATATCGTTTTGGGAATTTGTAAATTGTGAAATAAATTAATACTTTGCCTCACATCGAATCACACAACGATTGTATTACAATAATCAGGCGCACATCCAATTTGGAGGGGTGGGCACACTGGGAATTTGCTTTGACACTTTGACAAAACTGCATGCCTTTCGGTATCATAATAAGTTTTAGAGCCTTTTATAGCATGTATATGTGAGACTCTAAAACAAATTGTGCCCCCTACATATGTAAATTGCCGGGTGCACCCTTTAAAACACAAGAATACATAACTTTAGTTAATAAAATGTAAGTATGCTTAATTAATATAACCACAAACATTACATGTCACGTCTTTTCAAGGTTGCAGTAGTCGATTTATAAAGGAATATTTATGTAGTAGTAAAAACTATTTATTACGAAATTAATACATGAAGACATTATTACATGAAGACATACATTTAGATAAAAAAAACGTAAATTACAAAACACATAACATGAGTAGTGTTGGAAGAGTCGATTCAGCCCATCACTCTTTAGCCGATTGATCACTTGTTTCCAATATACGAAGAGTGGATTCGAGCGCACTACTTGACCCTTTGGCTGACTTGTTTCCATGTAAGAATAGGAAGAGATCGCACTACATGACTCTTTAGTCAGTTCAAATATAACTATCTACGTATATTGTAGATTCAGCATATGCTATACAAGTGTTATACGTAGTGGCAATGTTGGTGCAAGCCGGTATTCCGCTATCAGCTCGCCTCACATATTTCGTATTAGCTGTTGCAGCTAAAATTCATTCAGCTTTCATCTCTTGATCCGAACATTCGTCTACACTTTCCAAGTCAGTATATTATTTTATTTTTATCTATTGGTAAAACAATTCATTAACGCTGCTGATGTCATACGAGATTTAGGTGATGTCGCTATTAAGCTCGGTCAAGTTGTCAAGACTGATGCAAGACAAGGCCAATAATATACGTCATCATGGTCAATCGGTCCGGACTTGTAAAGAGAATTTGCAAGTATGCATTTTTTATCTATTATAACTAATCGATTGAACAATCGAGTGGCTGAAAATAAAGTAGTCGCCTAGCTATTGAAAATAGTAACGATCCTAATATGTAAGCTGCAATCAGTCACAAGGTTAACAAGGCACTTAACTCAATATCGGATGTACCTCTTGCTGTTCGACCAACCTATAATTTACAGGACACTGCATGGCTCAAACTCTGGCTCAGGACTTCATCGCTTACGACTTGGATGAGAAAAAGGTGTACAGTGCCTTCAAGCACGGATTCGGTCAATATCATTTGCTCATTCGTGCAATCCACCTCTACAAGGACCAGCACGGTGGGACGCCCTACAAACACAGTGTCCTGTTCGGGGTCTATCAGCTGCGACTTCTTTATAGTGAGCAATTGAGGACACCACTTGTTAGATTAGTTGGATTACTGAGCGAACTAACTATCGATATTACGGTATTTACCCGGTTTGAAAAATAAAATTTTAATAAAATGATAACATCGTCACTTAAGCCAACATAAAAGACCAGGTGTTGAGGAAGATTTATTAATTTATAGAAGTCCGGATAATAGATGACGAGGTTGTCTTTTTGTGTAATGCAGTTTTGAAGAATGTTATATTTGGATCGGTTGATTAATAAGGAAACGAAATTGCTACTGATTAACAAAGGTTTAATCGTGATTTGGAGATCTGCAATAAAGTCTGCAAAAAGTAAATGTTAAATAATATCAGTAGTATATGATGGTGAATTTGGCGGTATTTTGACCTTTTGACCTTTGCCTTTGATCATTATTGAACATAGTCACCAATTTTTTAAATTAAAAATATACAATATATTATAGCCTAATTGTCTCTTTCAGAAAGTTTGAGATATTTCAACCCAAGAACTGGGGTGGTATTTATAAAGCGGGGAAGCCTTTTTCTAATATTATCCTTTTCTTAATTTTTTATCTCCCCCTATATCTACCTTTTGCTACCTCTTTTACCCACAACATTAAAATTTAAGGTGTGAAAAGATATGACTGTTGGTGATCTGCCCAATCCGTATGCCATCATCGTGTCTCGCTATGTAATGACGGATTTAACAATTGGAAATTGGCTGAGCGATAAATAATACTGTCTGAAATATATACATCTAGGCTATACATCCGTATATGAAACATATTAATTGATGTAAAAGACTGCTATAGTTAATAAATTATAAAGATTATAGATTTATTATATATAATTAATTGAAAGAGTGAGGAAGAGTTCATCCGAAGCATGAAGTACTTTCACGGAGCTGGATAGCGCAATGTTATATGATATATGTTATATGATATTCTAGAAAGTTTAAATAACTTTAAACAATAATGTTCATTTCTGATGAACATGCGGACTCACATTTTTAAGCTATTCTAGACCACTAAAAAGGTCATATCAAGTTCAATTTTTGACGGATTTTCACAAAATTTACAGAGGATATGTATCTAAATAGTGTCTAACTAGAGTGGGGACAAAACGTGTTATTATATCCTGCTATATTAAAATGATATACCCAAACCTTGTAAATATTGCATTCAGAGACTTAGCCTATTACCAAATAATGTGGACAAGGATAGTACAGCGGCAAAATATCGAACTCATCTTACAAAACTTCATCACTTTGAGTAAATATAAATATTGGTAAGTTGGACTTATAGAAAATGCAATTCGTGGACTCTATTAAAACATTACTGGTGATGAGTTTGTGGCTTTACACATGGATACGGAGAAACTTCCTGTACAATAAGTAGTATAAACGTTTGTTAATTTTCCAGGCAGTTGTACAATATAATATGTACCTTATTTTAAACCAACATGGAAATATGATATGTATGATTTTGAAACATATGCATTGGCTGTTTCTAGGACTGCTCGATTTACTGTATTCATATCGCTGTTCCACACATTAAACGATTCAAGAAAGACGAAAAAATGCCCGCTAATGTTACACTGAGTGCTGAATTTGTTTGAATGCTAGGATATAATGAACCACTTAATGTGACACACAAAGTACTTGATTTAATGTTAAGGCACCGTCTCTCTTTGTCAGCTTAAGAAAAATGCTGAAAGATGTAAAGATTAAATTTGAGGCATATGAATTCTTCATATCTGCTTCACTCGAGCGATACACTAGTGTAAATGTAACATTTTTCACTGAACCAAAATTTAAATGTACTCGTGGACTTTGGAATACACAAGTGACTACCTATGTAGAAACTTTTGTATCAAACATATTTTGTGAATTCAGATCGATGCCAAAATATTACATATTATCTCTCAAGAGCACTAAATGATAATATATTTAACAAATTAAAGGTGAATGTGTTCTGCATAAAATCAAACTGTCACCAAACACTGTGTAAACTGATCAATTGATGTTGGAAGCAACGAGTGACTCTGATGAAACAAAATATGGAGGTAGTATTTTATTAACTGTTCTCATCTATTCTTTGATTTCCACGCTCAAAGATGGCATTTTCTAGAGGTGAGAAAATTTAACTATGTATATGCGAAATATCCTCCAAGCTATCGACGCAGTATTTAACACAATCTATTTGTATACTGCAATCTATTGTATGTGAAAACATAAATGTTGGAAAGAAATTCGTAACTTTTCTAATAAATGTAGCATTCAATAACACATGATATGGATCGCAAAATCAATTGAATGTATATACAAACACCATCTACGTAAAAGTGAACACCATATTTATAAATTCAATTGAAGTAGATTTCGGAGACGATATTGATGAGCTGATTACTTTAGCAGAAGGCAAGACATCGATTAATCTTCACTTTCGTCGTCCACACTCATAAACATATTTCTTATTCAAGATTATGCAATACAGTGATATGGCTCCATCAAAATATGGATTTGGAATGCCTATATATGTTGGCAGTAGATGACGTAAAATTGGATCAGGATAAATTTACCCAGATCAAAAGAAGCGCAGACACGAGAATGAGTATTACGAGTTGTGGATCAAATAGGCACGGGATATAAGGCTAACCTGGGGTTTAACACGGCGAGGACTCTAAGGCTGCTCTCAGGTTCCGCCCTTGGGACTTCATCGCCTCCCCTGCCGATTGTGCCCGTAATCCCATTAGTTTAGTTAATCCCAATGTCTATTTTCCTTTCACTGTACTAGGTGTCAACGTTTTTTGCGTTCTCTTAAATATGAATGTCCACTAGTTAACGTTTTTATAATATGTATCTCCTTTTTTATGAATGTGTGGATCTTTAAACTGCTCAACTGAGTCTTTTTTATCTTGTCCTTTCCATTTCAGCACTTCTAATATTTCTTCTAATTCTGATGATTGTAATGTTTTCCGTATTAGTTATTGCAGTACTTGCACTTCAATTAATATAATTTATCTTATTAAATGTGGACCTGTGCAGTCGTAGCCAAAGATATATTAACACTTACATTTTGAAAGAGAAAATGACATTATTTCAAATAAAATCATTTAATGATAATATTATACATTCATTTTATAAGTTTACAATAAAATATAAACATAATATAAACCATTCTGAGTACTATATACAACGGCAAACTAGTCAATACTTGCAGTGATATCCTCTGTTTTGAAGCACTTCATGGATCCTTCGAGGCATTGAAAAAACCACCTTTTCACAATACATCGTTGAGATATCTTGCGTCCAGATCTCCTTTATCCCCTCTTTCGGCATTGAAAAGATGTCGTATTCATCCTGCCTAATTTTGCCTTGAAATGCTCCTAGGCATTTTCGATGGGGATAAAATAGGCTGAATTTCTTGGACATAGACCAAGAATGCTAAACCACTGAGATCCAAACCTATTTTTTGTAGCTTTTGTTTGGTGGCATGGAGCCTCATCGTGTTGAAATATGGACATGGTGGTATTGCGTATTTACATGAAGAGTGGTAGCTTTTTTTAAAGTATTGAACCATACGCAGTACCATTAATTTTCGTGTTATAGGGCATGAACCAAAGGCCACTCCGGCCTTGGCTTGCTTGATATGCACCCCCAGACCATGACATTTGGAGCTTTCATAACGGTTGGGGAGACGCTTTTGGGTTTGAATCTTTGCACAGAGGGTCGCCGAAAATTTCTAATTAAAGGCATTGAACTGGGAGATAATTGTTTCATCCCAGAACATAACTTTTTTCCAATCTTCTTCTTACCAGTTTAATAAATCTCACAAAAAATTAGACGATCCTTGATATTTTTTGCTGAAAACTTTTGCTTTTTAGCAGGCTTATAGTACTTCAAATCAAAGATACCCTGATACCTTGTATATCCGGTGGAAGAACAGCTTTGCTATGCTCAGACCCAGTAAATGGTGAAAATTAAGCAATTCGCTTTTGTGATGGTCTGTAGTAGGTGTTGTCTTTTTCCTGAGTCCACTGTTCTTCTTGAGGGAAATAAAACCATTCACTCTGCTTTTTTTCAAAATTGTGACAATTGTTGAATGTGTTAGACCCAAACGAGCTCCAATATTTCGTGAACTATAACCTTCTTCATGAAGTGCGGCAATGAGCCCTTTATATTTAATTGACATGTCTTACTTTTCCAGTAGTTTTACCCGTAATTATTTGCATACATTGCATGTGCTAATAAGCCAACATAAAGAATTCAAATTTAAATATATGAGTATAATATTATTATTATAATATGAGCGTTGGATTGCCCTCGGTTCTTGTAATCGATACACTAATTTAAATGTAGTTGTCGGTAGATAAGTATTAATAGAAAGCAACAATATTGAATTTTCCATTTTTGTCAGCTGTTATGTCAGCTTTGATATTTCTTTGACCACAACTGTATAATATTAATTTTACCAATTCTTCCTTTCATAATCAAAGTTGTTTTCTTATTTATCAAATTTTAAACAACATTCTGTTACCAATGTCTGTCAATTTTGCTTCTCACCACCATTCCAATTTTAATATTTTATGTTGTGACATTCAACCATTTCAACCAAATTCTTCACATACTTCCATTACCAAATCTACTAGACGATGGATTACTCGTCTTAACACATATATGTCACCTATCGGTTTTAAATTTATTTCTAAATCGCAATATTTCCCTTTAATTATTTTTTTCTGTCATTTCAACGCTTCATCTGTTCTTTCTATCAATTCTATTTATTGTACTCTTCCCGTTTTGACATTTAGATATTTCCATCTTTTACCGCTGGTCCTAATATTAAAAGTCTTTTTATCCCCAGCCGTCTTCCTTCTTTGAAACCTTTATAATCTTTAACACAATTATGTTTAAGTTCGTTAATTGATTGTTCGATTATTCTAGTTTTTTGTACCTTCTTATTCAAGTAATAAATGTTTTTCATGAAGGTATTGATAATATTTATTTATGTTATACATTGTATTTGAACATTATTATTGACGTTAATATAATTGCAAGGGTAATTTTTTTTAATGTTTATATTTAGAAAATTATTATTGGAAAAAAGTCTAAACCTCATATTTCTTACTTTCTATTTATAAAGCCTTCTAAAGAAAGCTCTACAGAATATTTGATTATAAATATATTATTGCAATGCTCAATTTTGTTATAATTGTTGTTATGTAGGGGATTTATATTTTAATTTAACATGTTTTATTATATAAAGATGTTAGGAATTGAAGACATGTAAATGTATAGGCTTCATACAATAAATTGATGCACAATACAGATTTTTTATTTATTTTATTTATTTTATTTATAATAAATTATTCAAATCCATTATTTTAAAATACCATGTTACGTATTCGGTTATGAATAAAAACGTACAGTACTTTGATTGGTTACATTTGACAGCCAATTATTGCTCTTTGTCAGTTGAAAACGTTTGTTCTGGAGCTATAAATACTGTTTAATTTCATACCACAGTACAGTATTTATTGTTTTTTCCTAATTTGACACGTTGCACGAAAATGTTATTAAAATTGTTTCTACTTGCTATACAATTGTCGGTTTATATCTCTGTTATAAACAGCTCAGAGAATGTTGAGACGACATGTAAGTGTTATTTGCTAAAATGTTTAAAATATTGTTTATTTCACTTTCGTCAAATAAATTAAATTATTATTGTATGTACTAATTACAAATCATGCATTATTAGTGGTACATACACTTTGAATACGTATGCGATGTTTTTTAGTAACTATATTTTTTTTTAATAAAATATAATTATTTTATATCATCGTTGTTGATCATATTAAAAAACACAATATTCATATTTTCAGATTCTACAAAATGGGGAGCTGAAGGAACCGATATTGAAGTGTGTTGCGGAAAGTCTGAGTGTGAGTAAATTATTATTATTTTTAATGTTTTATATTTTTTGTTTTGTTTACTGTGTCATGTTCTTATAAAGTTTCGCTTGAATATATGCAATTGTTGTGTTACATTTAATAATTTATCATATATTTACACGTATTATTAAATATTTCAATTAAATAAACGGTAATACATATTTAATCTAAATTTCTTACATCTATTTCCATGCAATATGTTTAATATAGCATATAACTATTTATCACTAAATTTATGTCTCAATAGCAAATCATGATTTTTGGTTCTCAATACATTTTCATATTTGAAAATATATATTTCAATTAATTTTTTAAGCGGTGTTTTGTTTGCTATTTTTTGCAAAGTGTAGCACGTTTTTAATAAAACAATAATTTCCAATATTCAGATAATGAGGGCGTCACTATCTATTATGACCACCTCAGACTCATAACCCAAAACAGACATCTTGCACCATTCAAAGACGGTCCTACTTCTATATGGAATGAAACTGTCTTACTGTTTTCTACTAAGTTAAATGGTAGCCAAACTTTATGCATCCGAATATTGAAAGTGATAAGAAAATATCCTGACACTGTTATAAGCTGCAAACATGACAATAACATGGGGATGGGGATTTTACTACGTCGAGAGTTCACTACCCTACGAGAGTACAGTAAGTGGACGATTATGTTGTTGACGGATTTATCTAGAAATAGTGTAGGCCTACATTTGAGCTACTATTTATATGATTTATAATAATACCTATTTGCCTGAAAAAGTAATGCATGCGTATATTTTCATATTATTATATTTCGAAAATAATTCAGTTTATCTATACGGTTAATTACATTTACTACTCACAAAATATAACTTATATAATATGACTAAATTATGCTAACAATAAAGGAGCTATACACTATACTGTATAAATATTCTTCACGTTAAACATTCACAGAGCTGCCATCAGTCGAAATCTCATCCGAGGGTGATGTGGCCGTACCCTTGTTCCACGATCTGACTATTACTTGTAAGGCGTCAGGTTATCCTAACCTCACAACTACATGGGTAAACAACGTAAGTTGGGTGGGACAGATGATAAAACTCAATGTATTTTTAATTATTTATTTTTACTGTATAAATCGATTTGTAGTTACTCGAAACTATTTGAAATATACTTGAATTTCAATATAGACTTCTGGACATTACATTTATCATAAAATCAACGTAAATTTAAATAATATTAAATCTCCACGATGTTAAAGTACGTAGAAGTTGATCGTTCGGATAGCGAAGATGTTATATCTCCGCCTAGACGGGAAAATAAGTTCTAGGCTATGCGTCCGCCTAGGTTATATATATATATATACATTGATATAAACGTACAATAATAATATATTGTATATAACAGTATTTTCTTATTTATATTAGCAATTAGGGGAATAGCAATTAGAAACAATTAAAACTATGTTTAAACAGTTTTAATCAATATTTCAATTTCTCTAATTGTATATAAATATACAATATATATAAATATTCATATATACATATATGAAAAAACTAACAAATATTGATCACATTATGTTTACAATTTGTTTAGTCAAGAAAAAGTCACATTAAAATAAACTACCGCATGATATTCCTAGTTAAGGAGATCTGGACAGCGTTGGTTCGTCCTTATTTGGACTCATCAGCAGACCATTCTCTCAACACCAATGTAATTCGCATCAATTACCCTGCGATCCTTAAAAGTACTTCTGAATTCAGCCAAATGTCGTTGATGTTGGGTCTTGTCTGCATTGATGAGTATTAATAAGGACGATACATCACTCTCCAGATCTCCCTGCAGAAGAATATGCTTCAGTAATATATATATATAATAATCTAATAATAGTATATCGATAGGCTACAATATTCTATGCACACTAGATGTAAATGATACATCGGTTATTTTTACATTATTAAAGTTTAGTTTCAGATCAAGTATGCAGTAACTATAACGAAAAAAGATCATACATTTTTTGCGAATTGAATAGTTATGTACATTATATATATTATGCAACAAAACATGAACTCTGTTTATTTACAGCATGGTCAAATCCTCCCTCGTCAGTCAAATGAAACGACCACCCTTCAGATTAAATGGGCAACAAGTAAAGACGGTATTTATTCTTGTATATCCAAAACAAGTTTTCCTGGTGACAATAATTCCACTGCTCAAAGGGATGTCAACATAACCGTTACAGGTATGTTTAAATAGGAATTTCACCATATAACTGCTTTCTCACATCTAGATGATACCTTATTTAATTAAATGTCATATTGATTTCATTTTGAGATAAAATCTTTGTAATTATATTTGTTTTAAATAACATTATACGAAATTACTTATTACCACATGATGATATCTATTGAATTGGTTACGCAGTTAGATTTTTAATCACTTAACATCTTAAATGAGATGACTTATTGTAATTAACTTGTCACATTATCGAAGATTAATTTGTACTAAAGATAATATGTAAAGTATATATACTGTATATGAAAACAAACATTTATCAATGTTAAAATATCTTTACTACCTAACTCTACTATTGACTCTAACAACACAAAGTATTTTCTCCTAATTTGTTTGTCATAATAGTGTTCGAACAGAAGTAGATAATCAAAATTGTTATCTGCAATATTGATAGTTGTGTTAATACTATTTATGCTTTATGATTGTTTTATAATAGCTCTTTATTTTACGACTTTAACATACAATGTACATACATTTTATTTTTTACAACTTTTTACAATATAAATATTCAAACAAATATTACAACAATTAAAAATTGCAAAATATTGCATTCTTTAAATAAATTATTCTTCCACATTTCGAAAAAAATTATATAATAGGAACATGTAATGTAGTCTACAATTTCGGCTAGGAAAGTTTGATAAATATTTATTTTGTTTACTTCTAAAAATGATTACGTAGACGATTTGCTTAAATTTAATTAATAAAATATTTTTTTAATCATATATTTAATCATAATTATATATAATTACTACAATTTCTTTTTTAATATATATTTTGAAATCTTTAATGTTATGTGAATTTAGTATTTAATTCTACCATATATTTTTTCTTTTGTTAAAACAAATGTGATTTTTACTAATTTTACATGAACATCTTATTCATTATGAATGGATGTTGTAATCCTTTGTGCATGTAAATATAACAATGGATTTTGAAGCCGTATGGGAATTATATATAAGAAGCTCGTTTTGTTCCTGAATAAATTGCATACTGTTTTTAACTCAATTAAAAGTCAGTAGGAAAATATCCCTATTTTTAGTGGACAGAAATGATTGATCAGGTGACTGGATAATCGCCTCTTGTTAAGCATTGTTCATATAAAGATAATGATAAAATTCCTGTCTGGATGAGGCTATAGTTACCCTTTAATTATGTTTGAGTCTTATACGAGCCTTCGATTCTAATGATATATTTATTCATAAAAAACTCGAGAAGTAGGGTGATATCTTCAAATCGAATGATATAGTTTTCATATAAGTTAGTGTTTTATTGTTTGAATTATTATTTGAATCGCATGCTTTTTCGTATTAATGTGTTTTACAAATAATGTACAAAATTAAAAACATTTTAGAATTTATATATTTCAATCAATAATAATTTACCCTAATGTTTAAATTTGAAAAAGCAATATTTATGTTGATTAATATATTCAAAAAAAATATTTCTATCTGTAAAGAATATATTATATTATGTTAACCTTACTATTTAAATATATTTATGCAAGTCAAATTAATATAGTTTTTATTACTTAATAATTAATAAGATTCTACATGAATCAGAAGGCTCTGAAGGCTGGTTAAGGAACAACGAGTTTTTCATAGATTCTTTCAAAATCAAAATATGTTCTCAAATGCTAAAGGATGTTTAGATGAAGAAAGCATGATAACTAATGCAGTTATTCAAAACGTTTTGGAATTTTTTATTTAAATTATAAAATTGCATAAGTAAATGATCCTGTTTGTTTTATTTTTTAGCACCTTTGATTGAAAATTACAATAAAAAAACGCAAAATCAAATATTACTTCTGTTGTCACATTATCTGGAACAACACAAACAAATGAAGATCCAATTTGAGGAACAAAAGCAACACCTTGTTTCCCAAAATATGAAAATTAAAGAACAAAAAAATCAAATAAATGCTATGAAATATAAATGTAAGATGAGAAAACTAATATTATGTATAATAATATAATTTATTGAGATATATGTTTAACTGACGTAATACCATACTCAAATATGATTAGTATCATTATAATAATGTATGTGTTTATTTAATTGAATTTATACATGATTTATAAACAAGAGAATCGAAATTAGTATATAGTTTAGTAACGCGTTTATCACAAAACGAATGCGTTTATCACAATACGAATGCGTTTATCACAATACGAATGCGTTTATCACAAAACGAATACGTTTATCACAAAACGAATGCGTTTATCACTTAACTAACGTCTAAGTCTAAAGCCGGTCTATATCTGAATGTGAAGAAAACCAAGAATATGACAACTGGCAACATTGGAGTAGTCACAATGGACAGTGACTGAGGGCAGTCTCTGAGGGCAGTATTTTTAACCTGCGCAACGAACCTCCGCGTCCTCACCCTCGATGGTGCACGTGCCCAGGGGGCCCCTACCGGGGCTCAAAATGGGGGCTCAACTCCTGTCGGTTCGCCGACCACGGATCTCGATCTCTATTTTTCTTCACTCTGCGGTCTCTTTTTTCCCGCCTGGGGATGTGAGCTCTTGGGCAACTCCGTCCCTACTTCCCAGCCCTCCCCCTTTCTTTCTCTTCTTCTCTCTGGGGATGTTGAATCCAACCCGGGTCCGTTTCCGTGCGGTTCTTGTCATAAGAATGTCACCTACAAGGGTTGGTCTGTCCGTTGCGCCAGGTGCCTTATGTGGTTCCATCAAGCCTGTTCGCTCCTCCCGCTCACTAATCTCAAACACCTTCCAGCCACCCACTCGTGGTCCTGCCTGGTTTGCAACACTCCGGCTCTTATCCCTCTGAGCACAGTTGCCCCTGCTCAACTCGGCATCCCTGATCCTTCATCTGGGAACCCGAACATCCCACATCGCTCCATCAGAGCCAGATCCCGTAGGCATTGGAGAAACAGACCTCCCAAACCTCCAGAACCTCCCTTCAAAATTCTCCAATGGAACGCCAATGGTATCCGGTCGAGTCTTGCCGAGCTTCAAGATGCTGTCCTCAACCTGAAACCTGATGTAATAGCCATCCAAGAAACTAAACTGACAGCTAAGATCCGCACTCCCATCATCCCAGGCTTTGATGCCCATCGTCTAGACCGGATTACCCCCAGAGGTGAAGGTCCTGCCATTGGAGGCGGTCTTCTCACTTACGTCCGTAACCACCTTAGATCCAATGCTGACAGCACTCCCATCTTCCCTGCTGGCAGTCCTAATGAAGGACTGCACACCCACATTCACACAGACAGGAGAATTATCCACATAGGTAACATCTATTGCCCTCCCATTCGTAGCAGCAACCAAGACACGCGAGACAGTATCCTTGACCTCAGTGTCCTCCCAGACTCTCCCAACACTATCCTTGTCGGCGACTTCAATGCCCACGCTCTTGGATGGTCCTCTGGCACCCCGAACAATAATGGTGCCATCATCGAGTCATGGATCGAAGCTTCCATGCTCCACATTCTCAACACTAACATCACGCCTACTCATTTCAGTGCCGCTACAGGGGCTCCTTCGTCACCTGATCTATCCATCTGCCACACAAATCTTGTCGACTGTATCATCTGGTCCACTCATGACTCCTTAGGCAGTGATCATATTCCGATCATTATTGACCTTCACCTTGGTAAATCCAGGCCCCGTCACAAGCTCACTCGCCCAAACTGGCTCAAAGCTAACTGGAACAAATTCATTCTCCACTTGTCTCAGCCTTTTGCCTTGAATGGTGATATCCCCCAACTTGAAAGTATTGATCTCTGGACATCTCACATCAAAGAAGCCATCAAAATTTCCGTTCCTGTCACCACCAAAAGACAATACACCAACCCTTGGATCACCCCCAAAATTAGACAACTCATCTCTCGTAGAAACATAGCTCAAAAAGCCGGTGATGCAGCTTCTTGCCTTGAGCTCAGCAAAGAAATTAGTACTCGCATCAATGAAGAAAAGAGGCAAGCCTTCGAAGAACGCATTGACTCTCACAAGGATAACATCTGGC
>JAUZND010087385.1:0-15480 GCA_034780555.1 Coelogynopora nodosa
CAGGCCATGTAGGGGAAGAATTGAGCTTGGCACTACGTCTGAAATCGATTAGTATATAATAAACTTGACTTGTGCCAGGTTTGGTGCTTTTACCACTAAAGCCACAATCCACCTGCATTTTGTCACATATCTGCCCCACTATAAGAATGTATTTTTACTCAGTAAATTTATACAAATAGGTTTTGTCTCTCACATAAAAAATATGTTGTAATAAATTTAAATGATAATGTATCAGAAATGTTAAAGATATAACACCTTTCTTTAACGACATACAACTCTCATTACATTTTAATTAAGCCAAAAATAGCATTTACAACCTAATTAGTTTCATATTTAAAAAAATGATAATCACATTTTGATAATCATGCTCAGTGGCAATGACGTAGTCGAGGACAAAAATACGATTAAAAGTGTTCAAAATGTAACAAGTAAGTAGTACATGTACAACTGGAATTGTTCTTCTTCCCTTAATCGTGCCTTAATAGGGTAACTGCGCTGCATGTATTCAGGCAAAAGTGTAGTAGCGGGAGACAAGCAGGTGGATGTGGCAGAGTGGACAGGGCAATCGAGGGAGAGAATAGGCTCCTCGACGACTGAGCTTGAATCCCTTTGGGGCAGTTCATGAAATAGTGTTACATTGAATTCAGACAACAAAATTAATTAGTTTATTAATTAGCATCATCTGCAGCATAGACGATTAAGATTGCTCAAAGCACTGCTGTTTTGGTATACTATAGATTCAGCCTATTACAAACAACACGGTGTATATACTGAGCTTTGATAAATTGGTTTCTGTTCTTGCCATTATATTTTTGACATTTGTGAAGTACATAATACTGCCGTAAATATATATTTTCAATGTTATTAATTAATCCATTAATTCATGTTAATGTATATAATATATATGCTTTACAAATTGTAACAGTTTGACTATAAAAAAGAGTCAAGTTTACAAATTAATTTAATTATTTTAAAAATAGCCCAAAAAACATTATATAATAAAATATAATATATTAATATAGTTTGTATTAAAAAAACATTTAAAACAAATGTAATCGTTTTTTATAAATACTTAAAATATTTCATAATGTACACTTCTATTTAATTATGATTATACAAAATAATAATTTATTTATAACTTTAATACTTGATAGATTCTTTTTTTAATTCACAGATAATTTTATAATTTACATACAATTTTATAATTTATAGATAATGTTTGCAATTAATAAAATAGATTAAATAAACAAGATACTGAAATATGTTACACACAAAGACACCGGATATAGTTAAATAGTGTATATGTAAATTGTTTTAATACATTTAGAATTTAATGTTTAGAATAAAATGTTCTGTGCATATTGAAATTAAACTATAAAATAATTATTGTTACATACAGACCACAAATGATATAAAATTACATAAAGAATGCACTGTATCATTATAACGTGAACGTATTCATCGAAAATAGATTAGTCTCGCAACATTTAATTTTCAATTATTGTTACATTCCGAAATTGTTCTATATTATACCACATAATAAACATTTTAGTGGATAATTCATAATGATTGAATTTAAAGAAAAAATAAAACTGACTACAACATAATATCCACATTGACACTAATTTTATTACATTTTGAAAGGAAGGCAATCCTGAAATCAAATTAAATACAATTTAACGCAGATATTCTTTTACCCTGACTACTGAAAAATGACTTTTTTGACGATTTGTTTGGTGATTTTAATAAGTACTACTTCCAATCCAGTCATCAGTAGGGAGACTAAGGTATCTGATGAGAGCTGATTAGCAATGTAAAGGTGCGGTTCATTATTCATGAAACAGTTGTCATAATATGAAGTTTATTTTTGAATAAATATTCATAAGTAACCATACAATTTTAAAATTAAAAATTAAATAAATTCATCAAAATCGTATCATTAGGCCTATATGAAAAGATATAAATGAAAATATACTTCATATCAAACAAAGTCATTCACATAAGTAGTACATTTTAGTGATGTTTAGTGGAGTCAACAGGGAGGGGGTGTATACATTGATCAATATATCATATTGTTCCCCAAATATCAATAAGTGTTCTCAACTTTGCTAGAATATACAGAATAACTATATTATTGCACAGACTTAACAAATGAAGCATAAGTGTGTCCCGTAACATAAATATATATATGTCCATTCTAAATGCGTTATATTTTTAGACATACTTGTCAAACACAAGACGCTTCAATTATAATTTGTATTTAGAAACTATCCGACTTTCAACAAAATAATAATACATGTGTCAAAATATTGATTGCAATAGTACATCACGAAGTTATACTATAAACAACACACCTATAGTAACAAAAATGGAAAACAACAACGCTCAACCTGAATATGCATCCATCCATTCGCATAACTATCATTCAATACATTTATCTAATTAGTAGCATTAGAGGAAGGCACAGCATTGCGGTCGGTTACTGTCTCAGTTATTATCGACTCAAATGATCACAAACAAACATTACCGTTATTTCTCTTTTTTGTAAATGACAGTTAGAAAACAGAACCATAATAAGGACTAATTTCCTTAAAGTCTCAACTTCAAGAGATCTTCTTGCGAGGAAACTTTAGTGTAGAGAAAGTAGACGGAAATTTATACTGTAGCGTTAAGTTCCATACATTTTCCATGTGTAGCATTATGATTAGAAAACTCTAATCCTGTAAAATATATCATCTTTCTGAATATCTTAAAATATCATTTTTCGATATGTCGAGAAACTTGTATAATGACATTAAGCCACCCACCCATAGGCAGTAAGAGAATTGATAATTTAATCAACTAGTTGATTTTAATAAACCAGTTGATGTCTGTTATATGGTTATTGTACTATTATATATAGAGAGAGAGTAAAGATGACAACAATAACTGAAATTACAAAAAATAGAGAATTGTGTATTATATATTGTATTCTAAAATTATTATCTAGATTAATTAATGAGGCACGTAGTCGTTTTCAAACATTAAAAGGACAATCCAATCAAAATAATCGATGTAAAACCATTAATTTCTTATCGATTTATTCGAAACCAGTTTAATAATTTTCTACATTTCTGATCGAATAATTAGTTGAATTTTCATAACATTATAATTTATAGTACAAATACTTTTCTTCTTTGTCAATTGTAAATAAAATTGTTAAAAATATTTTTTAAATCTTGAATGTTTTCAAATGTACATACATCTACACATTACAAATACTACCATAATTACTATAACTACTATTGATAAACTATACTACAGTTAATTCAACTAATTATAGACAACCTCACAGGTAATCTTTTTTTTTCAATAGTTGAAAAAGAATAAAAGCAGATACAGATAAAAAGCTGTTAAAGATGAGGTTACTGTCTAAATGATATCTCAGATCTAGTCCAGAGAGCCCACGCATTTAGCATATTGAAATGACAGACATTTTCAGGAGTCACTTATTTTATGGTATAATTCAGATTCGGCATTACCTTGATATTATTTCCCACTCTGAAGTGAACTCAATTTCTATGCAAGGACTTGCTAAGGTTCTCTTATGTTGATCAACCTTAACAATCATAAATCGATATACACTGAATGAATACGGTATAGGCCCTACAACTAAAGATGAAGGAGAAGACATGACGCATAATATATTAATCTTGGTTAAACGTTGGTTAAACGTTGGTTAAACTTGGTTAAACTTGGTTAAACTTGGTTAAATTTAGTTAAACTTGGTTAAACTTGGTTAAAACTTGGTTAAATTTAAACTTGGTTAAATTAAAACTTGGTTAAACTTCAGTACTTTTTCACAATTTATCCAGAAGTCATAAGAAATGGCACAACTTTTACAGGACTTTTATATGAATAAAATAAAATTCCATGACTCTTCCACCTCGCTAGTCCTATCGACGGCATTTATTACAGCCTCATTTCACCGGCCTCGCCGCTAGCGAACCCACCGCTGAAAGGATCCCACTCATAGACGGCGCCATCCATCCCGCAGGAGATGAGCTTCCGGTCGTTGGTGGACCAGAGCAGCGACTTGATCTTGCCGTTGTGCCCCTTGAGCGTTGCCGTCAGCTGGAAGGTTGTCGCCGAGTAGATCACGATCAAATGGCCGTTGACCGCCGCGATCAACTGGCCGCCTGTGCTGAAGGAACACTGCACCAGGCAAGACACGACAGGACAGGCGTGTGGAGGAACAATACAAACTTGCACGTGTTCGTAAAATTCATAAAATAATTCAACAGTGTGACTCAAAAAAAGTCAGTTCAGTAAAACAAAAAGCCTAACTAAAATCTCATATTTCTGTAAATTAAGTTATACATCACTATTTAGATTTTTTTCTTATTGCTAATAAATAATATAATACATATCTTTCTCTGTAGCACCACCACACAACTGTTACATTAATATTTAGAATAAAAAAATTAAATTAAAAATTAAAAAACATAATGAAAGCAAATTTTATTAAACAATATCACGTCTTTCTGTAAGGACAGAATAAAACGGCATGTGTAAATTAAAAATAGTAATTGTCTACTGAAACAGAATTATATTATAAATGTATAATTATTATATATTTTTGTAGCAGTTAACAACAGTTTACAGAGGGTTCTTCGGTTATTATTAATCATTTTATTTTATTTCATGGCATAATTATTGCTAAGAAAAAAACTGACTTATTTATATATATTTCAAATTATACCTTAAGAGCAGCAAACGTTTTATCTCATAACAATTTAATTTACAGATCAATGCCCTGCTTAAAAACAATGTAGAAAAATAAAAATTTAAGGTAAGTTATATTAATTTACAACGCATAATGTCATTGTTTAAAAAACAAAATTTAATGGAATAGGAAGAAGAATTTAAAGATTGTTTGACACGTTAAAGTTAAAAATGTAACATTTTATAAGTATAGCAGCCTATAAGTAGAATGCAACTATAGTAGAGACATTTTAAAATGCTTAAACTAAATCTTCAATCCTCCTCATTAAGTTGTTTTTATTGAGCATTTGATATATAAACAATTAACAAGTGTTAGTGCTTATTTGAATGCTATTTTCAACTGTTATTTTGTAAGTGTACATATTAAGGAGTCTGTTTCTAAAATTGACTTATATTGAATAAATATTAAAGAAATCAATTAACAGAGTTTAAGGCATAAAACTATTTTATAATTTTATTCGGAAAATCCAGTTTCAAATTTATAAATATTTTTATTAACAATTTTAACGTGTTTATATTTAGTAATGATTATTTTCGTTTAATATTTTTTAAACTATTATGAAAACTTTTTAAACGTTATAGATCTAAATTTGAAAAGCAAGTTTAGCTCCTTTTCTCAAAACAGTATAAATTTATATATGAAATGATTTTAGACTTTTAGAATTTTAAGTAAAACATAATTTTATTTAAAAAATTCGTTTACATGACGTATAATTTCATGAAGTTGAAGGTTCATTTCTCAGATTCTCTCTTCAGTCTCAAGATTTGTTACTTTCTTCTATTTATATCATACTCACAGACTCTATCACAGATGTGCTGCTCTAACGTTTTTTCCCACCCACACCTACGACAATTAATGTCTTCAGATAATCAGAGTGAATGTCATTTCTCTTATTATAAAATACAATGACTGCTACTAGCTGTCTCCATCGTCTTTAATACATAATGTATTTTTCATGGTGTACGTGATTTCTTGCAAAACTCTACGTCTACTTGATTGATTATCTAATGATTGAATTATTTTATGACATTATGATATGATTTTATGCTATTCAAAATAGTTACGTTTGGTATTTTATTTATAACGTTTTCTGGCGTTTTTTATGTTTTACGAAAAAATAAAATCTAACTAAACTAGCAAAAAATAAAATATTAAATAAACAACAGACTAAGGGTTGTAATAATAAATGTGTTGAGATCCAAGTGGGGTAGCACTTCATGACACTTTTTGGGCCACATGAAACATATTTTATTAGGCCAAAAAACGTATGTATCCAAATGCACCAGAAAATCTTATAATGATGAACTGAAAATTAATTTACAATACAATGGTTCAATATGCTTTCGTCTGCCAGTTTTTTTAATGTTGAATCTAATATAAATCAGTCTAGCCTAATGAATACTATACGGAAACTCCGGACGATAAAATGATACAGTTGAATCATCTAATAAAAAATAAATGACATATTTTACTGAAAATATATCAATATATTTTATTAGCGAAGAAAATCAATACAAATACAAAAGTACTCACTCTTTCTCGTACACTCTTTCTTGAGATCAAAAAAAGTTTTACAACCTAAAAAAGTATCTATAGTATATAACATTCTTCTGTCGTAAAACATAATTAACTTGCTATTTTGTTTAATCATAACTGTATGGTATATTTTTAAGGCACCAATAAAATATTTATGTTTGATAAAATATTTTATATATTTCGATTTTTTGGTGACTAACTGAAAAGTCGGTTAAAATTATTTTAAATATTGTAATTTTTTTTTAATTGTTAAATTTTTCATTTTTATAAAACTAATTTATATGTTTCTTTTATTTTTTAATAGAAAATAAAATACATGTATTTTTCTTATATCGTCAGAACTTTCAGACTTTCAGATTAATACTTAATTACTTCAATAAATACGTAAATATTTCAAGTGATATTTATCCATCTGAACTAATTTGAGAACAGAGTTTATCCAGTAATCTGCATGACATTTTCAAGATATTGATGTTAAAAGTTTTATTAACATTTTTAATACTAAAGTCTATCCTAAAGTTAATGATTTCAACTTTGATGTTGTTTGCTTTCCTTTTACTGATAGTAATATTGTCATTAAAATTTCTTATAACAGTTTTTATTGTCAGCTTGTTGGATTTGGTAATATCTGAATGCATTCTGATAATTTTGCTTTTAAGTTTGTTCTTATCTTCGATAAAGTTGTTTTTCAAGGTTCTGATATTAATATATTCGCTATTAAAATAAATAAATATATTTATTTAATCTTATAACTTGTAACCCAAATTTAGTCCAAAGATGTAACACTTTTGATAGTGATAATAGCTTTTTAAATTATTCTCTTCATTAAAAAACATAAAATTAATAAAATAAAAACTTCCTTTTATCCTGAGCTAACCATAATACCTAACAATTCTGCAACTCTCATTAGTTCTAACTCCCATGATGGTATCACTTGGTCTTGTAAGTATGTATTATAAAAAATTTTAATTTGATTGTTCAAATGAACTTCTGCATTTTTAAAAAATACAGTTTTATATAAATAGTAACAATTTTAACCTTATTGAATGTAGAATCACTTATTCACTGTAAACATTTTGCAAATAACTTTTTTCTTCTTGATAGCATTGGTTCATCTATTTGTAACGTATTCCGTAATATGTAAAACCAAACCGTCAGTGACGCAAACTTAGTGAGTTTAATTATGATTGGTAATCACTTTGAATATTTCGTACGATGCATAGAACTGTACAATGAAACATTTTGGAAAAGAATGAATATCTCACTTCACGACAGTTTCGAATGTTGAACTCCTTGAACGGTCTAATGTCGTCAATAAGAAGATTCATAAGCCGCATTTTGTCACTGAACCCGACCAGCACATGGAGCCCGGACGGATGGAGCGCGATGCTGAAAATCTCTTCAGCGAACTCTTTGTACAATTCTAATTGACTGGATAAAGCATAGAATGGAAAAGTAATGCTTCAGTCAAAAGTAAGCAACAAAAAATTCTATAATATTTTACCATAAATAAGCGTAAATAATTGAGAGTGGACAAACGACGAACTCGTAATATAGTAGTGAAATATACGTTTGTTTTAAAAATAAATAAATATAACGTAATTGTTATTGTAATATTAAAAAAAATAATGAACTGAGTTCAATATAATATTTAAAAAATAATGATAATATATTTTAGTAAACATCCAGTAGTCCACTATTGTTAAATAAAATAAAAAGGAGCACTTTGTTCATATAGGTAATGCGTAGAATATATTTAATACATTCATTGTGCCTTAATATAATAATTAGTGTCCTATTTATTAACCTACATTCTGCATATCCACTTAGCATACACATTCTAATGAATTGTATTTTACTAATATTAATTTTCGATACTTCTCTATTTGCTATAGCTTATTCTATTTATTTATTAATATATATTTAACTATCAATATCCTTCTATCTGTAAATTTAGGTTATCAGATCGAGGCTCTATTCTTCTTATCAGCAGTTGTACACTTGATTGATTTTCTGTATTTATAAAATTGATTATTTTAATTATTGTACTTTAAATGAAATAAATGATTATTACTATTATGTGTATCTTGATCTTGGCTAAATTATAGTGTGATATTATAACCATCTTTTGTAAATATTGACATTATTATATTTATTATTTTTCGTACTATTGACATATAATTTATGGCACATTTTGGAGGTAATAAATATATTTATTTATTTATTACAAACCATATTGTTTGAAAGGTATACACAAGATCAAAATGTTAATATACAGAGGGTTTTGTTGTGAACATTAATCGCATTAGTATCTATTAAACAGGAACAACACATATAATGCTATTTGATCGTTATATTTTTTATTTTTTATATTATAACATTGTTTATTTTTAGATTGGTATAAAGTATGGTTTCTATTGTTTTAGGTAAAGCAAAAAATGCTAATATGGGTTGTTATTTTAAAAATGTTTAAATCGATCGATTCTTTAATTAAAGATAAATTGAAACTAAATGAAGGTGTACTATGTTGTGAAGATATGCCACATCGAGAATAGCCCTATATATAAAGTCACCAAACTGCACTGCCAATTCGGACACTCACTTAGTCTCGAAGTTCCAAATGCGAACGGAGTTATCGGAGGAGCAGGTGGCAATGATCGGCTTGCGCAGACACACATCCAGCCCCAGGATCGTGTCGTGGTGGAAGGACTGGGAGGAGAGCAGCTCCAGGTGACAGTGCCCACCCACCTTCGTCATCTCCAGACTCGAGAGCGAGAAGTGGTAGAGTTGATGCGAGTTAGAGCTGCACACCAAACTCTCCTGGCCCGGACTGATATCCATTTGACTGATCACCTGTCAGTAAATATATGGTATATTATGAGAGTGGTGTGTTCAGCCGACAGCACTCAGTATTCGGCTATCTTCCGATGGAATTCACAGATACAGTGCAGGAAACTTGTAAAACTACCGAGATATCGAATATCACACACCAGTACATTGTTTGAGCTATTTTTTTTATATTGTTAATATTTATTATTATAAAGTGTAAATAGTTGGAAGTTGATATTATTCGTATATATATTTGCCAAAATTGATCATACAAGGTGTCCAGCGTTATAGGAAATATTTTTTCCGTGATAATTTAAGGCAAAATTAAGTTATTTATTGAAAATTTCAGGCATTTTTTAATAGAAAAAAGCGAGTTTTAAAATATGTTTTTAGCTGACGATATTTCAAAATCAATTTCCAACATACATCATAAAAATATGTAACTAAATTATACGCAATTGTCTACATATCATACAGCGCTTTTAAGTAATGCAATGTTCAACACTTTGGTCAAGGACTCATCAAAAGCTACTACAACATACTGTATTTCGAATTCATAAACTCATCTAAAAGCAGCTTCTGGAAATACAGTGAGATATTGACCTTTGCTCTTGCCCAACTTAAGACCTTGAACTGTTGATGAATCATTATACGTAGACATATTTCGATATTTTCACTGCACTTTCCAATGACAGAAGTGAGTTACAAAAGACAACTGAATGTAGACATCATAATATATTTTCAGCTTCCACAATTTTACTGTTTATGACAAATGTTTTACGTCGTTCTGCTGATACAAAAGAAGACGAGTTGGTGGTAGGTTTACTTGAAAAAGTAGCACGTAGAGGTTCAGCTATCACACTTAAAGAATTTGAAGGTGTAGAACAACTCTGGTTTATTTGAGAAGAAGATGTTGAGGGTGGATTCGAAATGAACGGAAGTATTGAATTTGTTCTAGCATTACTCAATATATTGTTGTGTTTTTTACCATGAGCATGACTTGTCAAGACATACACTTCCATTCTTCCCAAGGAAAATGTTTCCACACAAAGAGAACATTTCGCTTCCTTATTATTATCCGGAATAGCTTGAAGCCAATCAGAAAAACCTTGTGTCACGCAACCATGACATATTAAAATTAGTAGTACTATTTGCCATCTGATTTTTAAATATATAATCCAAAAAAATACAACAATTTAGTTTTTAACAATATATTAGTTAGTTATGATCGTGAATATTATATAAGGTCAAAATAATAAACGGTAAATAAATGTATCAAAAAATATAAAGTACATGTTTGTAAGCAAAAAATATTTCTTAATGACACATCAGCATGCCAGGGGCACCTATTTCCCTGCAACCATAGTGGTTGTGCTTAGCACCTACCTAATAGTAATGACATGACGTAGCCTATAAACCGCGCTTGGCGCCAACATTTTTACAAAATTAAAGCCAAGAATGCAGCTAATAGAGATAGAATTTTTTACTAAACTTATTAAAAAAATCCGTGATAGCTGACTGAATTCAGAGATTTTTCCGTGATTTTTCAAGAGATTCTTTTTTTAGAGACTTTCCCATGATTTCCGTGATTTTTCAAGAACTGAACACCCTGACGTTCTTCATTATAGTATGATAGATGACTGCTGAGCACAAATTCTTTGTCATAATATTATGAACACAATATGGTGATTCTAACCTGTCCAAAACTGAATCCAGTAGACCCCGCCAGGCTGCTAGTGGTGGTGGTGACTGACCCAAACGCCGGTTTAGACGCACCGAATAGATTACTCGTGGCCACTGAGGTCTGCGGTTGACCGAAAGCGAATCCAGTGGAACTGCCAGCTCCGAATATGCTTGGTCCGGTGGATGTTGGGGCTGCAGTTGTAACACCATTCGTAACACCACCGAATATAGACGGCTTGGGGGCTTGGCCAAATAGACTACCTGATGAGTTGAAAATATAGTCAATATAATCTACCATAAGAAAGTTGAGTTACAAAATATTAATCCTCGCATTAAAAAATGCAGAGAACACAAAATATAATACGAATATGAGCTTTTCTCTAATATACTTTAAACTGTTAAACATTAACACAAATGAATCGATGGAGCGGATTTGTACAAAAAATATTTATAAAGTTTTTAAAACAATAGGTTAAAAAACTATAAAAATAGGTCACGAGCAACAAAGATAATGATGTCACATATACAGATTCTTTTTCCTATATAAATAAGTCAAAACAATGCAATAAAAAAATACTAATATATAACACGATATTTCAAATTGTATTCCTGGTTGTAGCATAATCTGGTTAGTATCTAAAAGTATCTGTATAGTCTGCACCAGCAATGATTAATATTAAGTAATAATAACTTACTAGCCTGTGACGTTTGTCCAAAGGTGTTAAGAGCACCCGTCGTAGCTCCGAACAGTGGCTTAGCAGCAGACGTTGCACCAAAAATACCCCCAACGGACATCGTGGAGCCACCCCCGAACAGGCTGGACCCCCCCGCAGCACTAACCGTGTTCAGGGCGCCGAAGGGACGGTTCTCAGTCGACACTGCACTACCGCCACCAAATATACTAGAACCAGCCTGGGCATGCTTTTGATTGGCGGTGTAGTCTTCAATTCGAAGTTCCTAGTGAGATATCAAAATGTAAAACAATAGAAATATTTTCTTTCATTTGAGATAAGCTAGGGGCGGGTATTATTGTTCCCCTTAGAACACGCTATAATTAGTTGTCTTTATGTATACTTTAAAACCTTACTTTTCTGACATAGATGAATATTAAGAACAACAGATTCCTATAAAAAATAATGGAAAGAATTATCAACTCGACTCCATTTACTAAAGGCTTTATTGAAATTTTTTGTAAGAAATTAATATTATTTGCAATATCAAACAAAAGTCAGTGTACACAAAAACCAGAAAACAGTAACAAACTGGTTATACAAATAAAATATGACTACATATATCTAGATTGTTGCAAATTATAGTATTACAATAACATGAAACAATATCTAATTATCATGAAATAATAAATTAAGAATGAATTAATATTTCAACGAAAACAAAATTAATTCTTACCTCTAAAGATTTATCCTCATATTCTTTCATGGAAGTAATGCACTGAAGCTTGGTATTAACCTGCTGCTGTTGACCACTTTTCTGTACAAAATCAACCGCCGGAAAGGGTTGAAACTTTGCTTTGGCCGTACCACTACGTGTCACTCCAGGTACAACATTAACATTCAAAGGGGTAACCGCTGATGTAGCAGAGGGATTGGCCGCACCAAAAAGACTGGTACCTGTGGAACCGAGACCAGCTGCACCGCCAAACATACCACCCGTAGCTTGACCTGGCTGTGTGGTACCTGCACCAAATATTGATCCTGTTGGAGCAGCTGTACTTGTAGCACCAAATGCTGAACAATTAATGAAATGTGATCATTTAAACAAATCACCCACTTATTTTAATACAAATAACTTACCTCCAAAGCTTGTTTTAGGGGCTCCAAAAATACTAGATGGAGGCTGACTAAAGGACGGTGCAGCAGAACCAAAAAGTGTGTTGGTGGGTTGTACTGCTGTTGCAGGTTGTTGCCCAAATGCTAAAATTAGATTTTAAAAAAATTACATGGTTTAATGTAACAAATATTAAACATTTAGATTTAAAAAAACCTACCAAAAGTATTGGGTGAACCGAACATATTGTGAAGTATTACTTTCGTATCTAAAAATAAAGTAAATGAAAACAGTTTCAATGTTTAAATAATTCACATTAGGTCACTTCTTCACTCATTTATTTAATTTATAATGTATCCAATTATGTTTAACCAGACTACTATTTGATTGAGTCTACGTCATTAAGTAATAATGAGTAGAAAAAAATACTATAACTAAACTAATGACTAAAATTGTTTCAAACCAAATATTACACAATTGGGAAGTATTTTTAAAATATTGAAAAGATTTATTCAAAATGCTCATAGCCACAGTTATTACAATATTCAAAATAAAATCAAAAAATGTTATACTGAAAACTAGTACACCTGTTGCAAGAAAAGAAAATCACATATTGTTATGATAAATGCAATGTAATCATATCATGCTGCTTAACCTGTAATAAAAGGGTTATCTAAATTGATTAATATGAAAATTTGACAACCCACATTTATAAAAATAATAATTGAATGTGTGTGCACTAAAAAGCATTTTGACAATAAATTAAAATTCATTTGGGATAAAAATTCACCAGTCAACAGTGCAGGTGAACATAAATAATGCATTAGTAAAAGCATAGGGAACTTCAGGTATGAAGTATATACCAAGTTTTTTAACCGGTTTTATTTGCCACTAAAAATGCATGCAAAATCAATTAATTTTTTATTCAAGCAAAATATAAACCAAACTTAATAAAAAGAGCAATAATAGGTTATTGTGGATGCTAATAAAAAACATTACAAGTTTTAATTTGGGTCGTTTCAGGAATATAATTATTTTTATTAAGACACAAAATTTACAATAAAATACAATTATGAAAATCTATAATTGATATTAAAAACCTAGAAAACCCATAAGAAAAATCTATTAAATTATTTTTTATATTATTTCTATACACATCTTTCAAAGCAAGATTAAATACATTATCATAATAAATTTAATCATAATTGCCATGACAACTCTCAATGAATACATGTATAAAGGTTATTTTCAAATTTTCTATATTATTAATGTGTAAACTATGTCAATAAATTATTTCTATTTCCCAAACAAAGAAGACAGAGGCAAATGAACTGTTACTGAGACTCATTTCAGCGGCAGAAGTTAGAGAAATTATGAAAGGTGTCCTTTAAATGTGTAATTCGTACAACCTTTATACCTGCATTTATCATAAGTTGACATTCCAATTCTATAAAAACAGAATATGATTATGCATTATACTTCTATAGCTGTTTACATATAAATACATTTATTTGTTATTAAAATAAGTTATCGAACATTTTAAAATAAAATTTAGACATGCATTGGTAGAAAGTTGTGATATATTGTGATTATGAATGATTTATTTAAATTCGATTAAAAATTATGTTAATAGTGTAATATATCAATTTTAGATTTTTTTAACCATTTTAATAGATTTATATTTAAAAATGATACATAATAAAAATTACAATAAACATATCAATATAGCGTAGCAGTATATAAACAAATCATATTATTACACTATTATAATACATGTATTGATATTCTATAACTAGATAAGTATGAACTAGAAGTACGATGAGTCCGATTCAAACCCTGTATAAAAATATAGCAGAATTATCATAGTTGAAAATTAATTTGTTTAATTGTCAAAATTGTCATTGAATTTTTTACAGTTAGTTTAATTATAAAATTTCTGCTTCAAACTATGTATAACTCAACCTCACACAATTAAAAATATATAACAAGTCAACATGGATTCATGAATTATCTCTTCAAATCATGCAATTTTTTTCCTTTTGAGATATATTGCCCATATATTTATAATAATAACAAATAGTCAATATTATAATATTTATTAATATATCAGCAGTATAATTAAAAACTATTTGTATTATATATTCAAGACAAAATCAAATCTAATTCACATTTTAATAGGGGCATGACAACATTAGAGGATGGCAACATTAAATATTTTTTTAGTATAGAAGAGAAATAATTTGAGCATCCATTGATTTAGTTTAATTGTTATTGAAAAGATTATCTGAATGTATGCATTAGTATAAGGAAACATTTTATTCACACTAAAAAATAAAAACCATGATATAAAATGTTAACAAAATATATTTATGAGCAGCACCATGTAAAACGTGTATTAATTATAAACTAAGTTTTAATGCCCATGAAAGTCTATTAAAACGTATAGTGAGTATTGAACATCACAATTATGCAAGTATATATAAACACAAAGTACATTACTCAAAATTTTACTATATTTGACTATCAAAAAAGTAGCAGAATTTGAGTATGTGCAGACACCCTGAGTAGTGTCTTGTTCATTTTAAAGTTCAATAATCTACAGAGTGTGACCTGTGATAAACTATTGCCCTTTTGTGGACCAGCAATGCCAGACACTCCAATCCATTAACTTTCAACTTATTTCCAGTAATACTTCTGACTATTTTTTTGTTTTAAAGTCATCTCTGCAGGCACTAAAACTAATACTTGGGAAATGTCTTCATAGCATTTGGTAGTTGGCTGCTTCTGAAGTTGAATATATTGATCTGAAATAATATGTTGTTTTCAGGTGTATCGTAATAGACGAAAGTCTTTTACTCTACAAGGGACGGCTTTATTTCAAG
>JAUZND010087418.1:0-15477 GCA_034780555.1 Coelogynopora nodosa
GTTTATTAGTTTACTAGTTTATTAGTTTATTAGTTTACTAGTTTATTAGTTTAATACTTAATTATTTGAAAATAATCTATAAGTTTAATACTTAATTATTTGAAAATAATCTATAAGTTTAATACTTAATTATTTGAAAATAATCTATAAGTTTAATCATGTATTAATTTGATATAGTGTATTAGTATAACAATGTATTAGTTTTATTAATGTATTAGTTAAATATACAGTATGTATATATTATTATAGTTTAACAGTTTAAAAATCTTATACTTTATTTTATTAAAAGTTGTATCAATAGTTTTACATATAATGTTTTATATGCATGTCGAGTGTTTACAATACTTAAAGAATAAGCTGTTATAATAGTTATTATTTATTTATAATTAAAAAATTAAAGTTCTTAAAATAAGAAATCAGTTCAAATATATATAGAATAAGAAATCCAGTTGATCTCGAAATCTTCATAATGTAAATAATTGAATGTATAATTTTAAACAATATCACTGTCAAATAGTTCTTAACACTGTAAACGTATTTTTAAACCAAATAAGCAACATTTAAACTTTTTTAATTATATTTTATTTTTTATTCCAAAAAATTTACAATTTGAATAAAATACTTAAAAATAGTATCCAAACATGCAACCGTTTTTCACATGAATTGACAGATAAATATATTTATAAAATTTACATGTGTACTAAACATGTTATATAATGTATTTATTATTAATATGTCTAATAATTTAGAAATAGTATACTTATCATGTTATATTAAATTTTCACAAGATGTATTTTTCCATGCAATGCGTATATACGATTTTTTTGTAAAACCCGTTTAGGGTGCTGATTGGTATATCGACACATTATCTTATACATTATATATATATATACTTTAAAAAAAAGTTATTATGAAATAAAATCTCTTTTCCGAATAACTGTTGTATTTTGATAATGGATTATAATATAACTTTAATAATTTTGTTATAAATATATTAGACAAATCTATATACGCATTCGTATATATATCTACATTATGCAGTAAAACATTAACACTCTTACAAAACACGTTTTCCAAATATATGTTTGACAAATCTTCTAAATGCAGAGTCTATGCTTGTAGTGTATGGTTGTATATATAAAAGTCACTAAATAATAGCGCACTTAAACGTCAACACATGAGAAAGATAAACTTTCCTATTATTTACCGAAAGAGATAAGACGGTATTCCGGAGAAAGCACATTTTTAGAAACGTATCAACCCTGTCTAACTGAGGCAATATATATATATATATATTATGCATACATACAGGAAATCATTACATATATATATACATATACATACACATTATAATTTTATACAATATTGACTCTCACATCACTCTTCAGAAATTTCACATGCATTAAAATGACTGCATAATACACACGAGTGATAAACAAAACTTCATGTGAAAGTTGGTTGATTGCTCGAGTGATTGTGACTGTGCATGGTTGTTCAGATTTTATATAATGCTAATTAAAAGAGGAGAACTGCATGGTTAAAGTATAACTGTTACAAATATATGTATGGTTTTATTTGCAGGAATATTGACCTTTTTTGAAGTAATACAACCATACGTATCACTAACTATAATATAATACGATAATAAAAAAATATTATTTATAAATTGTTGGTATAATGGAAATTATGTCCTTTATTGATATTTCATCGAATTATTTTTAATCATATAGCTTACCTCGATCACGTAAAACCCGTCCCTATAATATCTGACTTTCAGCCTACTTCGTCCATTATTCTAAAATGTCCCACCCGCACATGCCAATGTCCTTCTGAAATCTAACACCATTCTATAAGCCAGAAGCCCTCATTGTCTTCGTATTGCACGACAGACAGTCAAGTGCCGCCACCAAGTCCAGTTTTCAGCTGGCCCTCACAGTCTCCGAAGCGATCGCATACCTTTACCATGATGAGCTTCCTTTCCCGGACAATCCTTTCTCTTCGGTATTGCGCCTCTGGCTACAGACCACTCACCATGGTCTTCACTTGAACAGGTCTGTAATTATCTGGACATGCTGCATCTACTTAATTATAGTATATAGTATATATATAGCCTCCTATTCTAAAATGGGCACAGTTTAGAAACAAGCCACTGTATAGTTCATCTTGTTATATCATCATTGCTATCCCTTTTTAGGGACAATTAGTATAATCAGATGTACGCGTCTTCGAAGCAAAAAGGACTAACGGATTTATACCAAGAAGAAATTAAACAAACGTTCCCCAATTATCTTCTGATAGGAGTTTCCCAAATATTCCCCTTTCCTTACAGCTCTCTCTTTCTCAATCTCTTTTTCTCTATAATACTAAACGAGTAGGTAAGCCTCGACTCGATATTCGACTGCGCGTTCTGGCAGATGACAATTTTCCGTTCCGATGACTTTGAGTCGCTAGCAGGTCCTACCTAGGAAGACAATCCTATTGTTGCCAAAGTGTGAAGTAAACAAGGCATTTTGTGAATTTTGACGTGTCGGGTGATTACTTTTGATTTTTTAAACTCGCCCTCTTTATAGGTCTGTGATCTGTGGACAAATTTATTATAAGTCAACTGTTTTAAAAAAAAGGTGACAATAGGGTGATGGCAAACGAAAAGAAAGCCTTCTCAGTCTGGTTGACTCTGAGTAAACTTTAATGTCGTCTTAAAGTTAAGACTTTGAATCAACCTGTGCAGTGAAATGCGCCTTGCAGAAGAAGCAAGATTAAATGTTTCTCACGATTTTTTCTCTTCAATTTGTTTTTCTTCCACCATTCAAACGTTATAGAAAAGTAACAAATGTATACTTCTTTAAAGTATAAATACAAACCTAACAATTTGAATAGATTCGGACCAAAAATCAGCTTCTCACTCGCAAGCTATGTGTACACTGCATTATTTAACTTTTGTTCTTTACAAGGCGATATCTTCGCCTGAACAATAGGAGTGAGTGTTTTCAACTAAAAACAAGTTGTTTATCAACGAATTTTAAAACAACAGCACTCTCAATACTTGAGGTAAAAGAAAGCGACCTTTCCATGAAATCAAAGTTTCCATTTGGTAGAAATGTCATGAAAAGCAAGAATCAAGCACGCTAATAAAACACAGCATATTTATAGTATATATATATATATTATTGATAAGAATGGCTCTGGTAGATAATACACATTCCAAAGTGTTCATATATTACATACGACTTTAACTGTATATGGTATATTATATAAGAAAACGATTGATGAAATCGACAAAATGGTATATATAAAAGTTTATAATATATATTTGTGAAATGTGTAATTATTTAATTAGAACATAATTGAATTAAATATAAATACAATAACTCGTTATATATCGAGATATTGCACCATGATCTTTTGATTTTATTATGACGCAAATTTAATATTTTAAATTTCCGCCAAGGTATGGAATTTTAAAAAAGTATTTAATTTATTTTTCTTTTACAAAAAAATATTTTAAAGTATTAAAATTATTTTGATCATTAAAATATAAATAAAATAGTTTTTAACCTTTATACCCCCTGCGGCTCATAATTCATAAAAATGAGAAGTTCTTAAATTATATATATTATATAATCTGGTTAAATTTGGTTAAAATTAAATGCTATATTGAATCTATTTCGAATATATATCAGCAAAATTAATATTTAGTTTTTAATTTTTAATTTTCAATATATTTAAAATGAATATTGATTTATTTAATAATTAATAATATCATTTTTTTAAATTAAATTATAATAAAAAGGCAACGAAACAGTATATTTGCGAACCAATTAATATATTTATTTATATACATATTTATGAACGCATATGTATAATTAATTATTAAATATGTAAATATTAAGTTTAAATATATTGAAAATAAAAGTTTTTGAAAACTAAATAATAATTTAGCTATATATTCGAAATATATTCTTGAGATTCAATATACTAGCATTTAATTTGAACCAGATTTTTTGGAAAATTTATAAATAAGGCTAAATTATAGTTTTTTATAAAATGCACAAATATACCAAAACGGATTATTAAAAATAACGTTTATATGACACTTTTCAATTTTTATGTCCTGTATATATATAATTAATTCTCTGGGTTATAATGTGAGCAATGCATTATAACCTATATCTATTATACATATAAACATTATATATAATTACAAAAATATTTATAAAAAAGAAAAACTATATAGATCTTTATTATCATCGTTTTATGGTATAGTAATCATTTATAATTATAACTTTTTATTTGTATATTTATTACTAAAAAGTGTACTCAGGCGGGTATATTTATTACCCTGATAAAGTGTACTCAGGTGGGTATATATATGCAATATATTTCGAAATGTATAATAGTATACTTTATATATAGATAGCCCCAAATAGTTTAACACAATAACAATTAATTAAAGCTATTTAGGTTATAATTTTTTTAACAATGTTAAATAATCCAGTGATATAATACGTATATTGTATGTTCTTAAGACTATATTATATATAGGCTATATATACTCAGAAATCACGCGACATTGTTTTTATTTTTTAAACGGGACATCGTACAGCTGCATATATATATAAAGCATTTTTAAAAAACCTAATAAATCGCGTATAACACATGAAAGCCTTGTTCACATAAGGTATAATGCTTAAACAGTTTTTAACAATTGAATCTTATATTTTTCGTGTTAAACTTTTTATTCACACACTCTTAATGACATAAAGTATTTTATTTTATACGCGATTTGCAGCTGTACAAATTCAATTGTTTTAACTTTAAGGTTTTGTAAAAAGTGAATCATGCAAACTGTGTCGATCGGTTATTGGCCTAAAAGTGACTCCATGGAGTACTAACATATTTATTATAGTTTGCATATTAATAATCCACACATTAAATTTTTATAATATAATACAACATAATATAATTTACCTCATAATATACAACAATTTTATGCATTTTCGAAAAAAAACATTACTTAAAATTATAGAAATCAAATTCTAATTGAAATGTAAAAGTAAAGTAAAAATAGATTTAATTAAATGGTGTTTATCACATTTTGGAATCAAACTCTTCGTAATATATATTTAGAAATGAAAGCCGCCAATACTTGGAACTTCAACTTATGTATATACAATTGTTTTTACTATAATGATATAGATGTATATATATATTAGGTTGACTTTGTGATGATAACATCAATTGATCATTACAGATTTTATAATTATATAATTATGAAGCAAATAATTTAATCATTCTGAATGTAAGTTTCACTCACTAAACCATCGTTGTGAACGATAAATTACTATAATAAGTCATTAATTAATATTTTCAATTAAGTTACAAGCTAAGACGCACATTGCAATTATTTGTGTCCGAATAATAGTTGTCTATGTTGAAAATTAAACTATATAATTAATAGTTGACATGTAGGCCTACAATTAAAAAGTTAAGTAATTTGTTTTAAATATTACAAAGCAATTAAAATAATCCCTGTGTTATATATTTTAAAACGAATATTTATGTTATCACAATAAATATATATAATTAATTTTTAGTCAATGAAACCAATAAACGTTTAGAATTAAAATTATTGACATATTTTGTATATGTGTATATATATATATATATAAGTTTCACTTTCTATACATATCTATAATAACTGTTATTGCATTTAATATTATAGAAACAAAAATATATTTAAATAACAGTAGTTCAAAAATTGATTAAATTTTAAATTATAACTTCAGTTTACAAAAGATACACAGAGCTTCATGAGTTAAGTTATATTAACTATATATAAATCAACCAATTGTATCTTCGGCCAGATTGCCTGATTTACAATTAATAATTGCTTCTGACTTGTAAGAGTTCTATAAAAAGACTAATTACCACTTTCATTAGATTCCACAGCTGAGAAGTAACGTTTTGGTTTTATTTTATTGCCAATTACTGTTTTTGATAAATAAAATACTATTCAAGAGTACAACATCGACATTTTAATAAATGAGTAAGGAGCTGTTTATTTTTCTCTTTATCTATATCATTAATATAATGATAAAAGTAATGCTAATACCAGTAAAACTGCCCATATAGACACACCTATTACTAAAAAGTGCAGTTCATACATTTGTAATTAAAGAAACGATAGATATGATTAAGTTAGATTAAGACTCTCTCTCTATTATAGAAAGCAATCTAGCAGAAATTAAAGTTTGTGTTGCTATATCTTTATGATAAGATTTTCCTGTTTGTGAAAATTTCATTGTAATCATTTAACTAAATCCGAAATGCCAAATAATGCATATCCAAATGTGTTTGAAGTTTTCTATTCAATATGTTCCTAGAGTGATCAGGCATTACTGGCCTTTCATTAGAAATCAAATGATAATAAATTAATGTAAAAATCAACAATTTTATTTTTTAAAATTCAAAACTGTAATAAAGTGAAAAGTTGTTATATTGTAACAAATACGATTAGTACTTTTATGTATAATTTTTCCCACTTTTTGTTTATTTTACACAATATTTCTCTAAAATTTACAATATTTTTTATATAACTATTCTAAACTAAATATTTTTTTATCAACTATTATATCAACTATATATCACCGCTGAGGGTCCTAAGTCCCGCACCTTCAATTTTTTACTGTATCTCTCTTCTACTTTCGGTCCGTTTTGGTCCTGGATAATAATGGCTTTAGTTAACATAAAACCACTACAGGAATGATTTAACATCCTCTCATTTTCTAGGCCTGTGTTTTAAGTATAAGTATAACTTGGTGAAATTCCTTCATTTTCTTTCACTTTTTTGTATTGGTCTCCTCTCCTTTTGTCTGGTTTTCTCACGTTTTTTCTAGGAAGTTATACTTCCTATATTTCCAGTTTTATTAATTCCTCTCCTTTGCCTTTTGTGTATCTTTTTTGTAGGTTTTCTTTATTGTATTTTACCCTTTCTTTTGATTTATAATTTATTATTTCTGATTTATTTCTTTTCTTTCTATCTGGTGAGCTGATTTTGTCTGATGGTTCCAATCAATTCTAATCATTCAGCTATCATATGTATATAATTAGAGATTGACACCATAAAAAAAATATTGCTATATGTACATAGAATTATAATATTATGGAAATAAATTATTTAATTAAGGCAATTTATTTTATTTGATATATATAAATAATGCTGTAAACAAGACATTTAATTTTTTTCTCTTAACTAGTAAGTTTAATTAACACACAAAAAAATCATTTTAAAATACTGAAAATATGACACTAAAAGTTGCAAAACAAAGTTTGTAGCATCATGACATACACTTGATAACAGACTGAGGTAACTTTATTCTTCCTGCTCTCAGCGTCAGACCAGACGGTGTCATCTGCCATTTCCGACTTGGACCTGTGCCACACTGTTCCCCAATTTGCCGGAATCTCAGTGGGGAAACTCCATGAGTTAATTAACTGGAACTCCAGCCGCAGTGAGGCAGCTAGATTACGGAAGAAGGGGACCATCTAGTACCCGTAGCTGGGCGGTTCCCTTACACCGGCCATAACCATAATGACAGGACCAATGGGTGCATTAAACTGCAATAAATAATAGATCATAATCGACAAACGATTATGAAATTGGGCCACCATTCCTAGCCGTAAGGCCTGCACGTTAGACAGTCTATTTTGTGAAAAATGGTTTCTAGCATTTTACAGTTTAGCAACAGTTAGTTTATCAGTCACTGACGGCTTCATTGGCTTTAATTAATAGCTTTCCCGATGTATCTAGGTCTTTATATTTTGATTGTCATTGTATATAAATATAATATTTATTCAGCGATGAATTAGTGCTGACTTATATAGTCGGTTGATGAAAATAGGTTTTCTTCGTTTATTTTCTATGTACATATATTTATTAGTCTAACCTATACTTTCATTTTGACATTTAAACATTTCATTATTTAAAAATGTAGTTGTTCAAATAACACAAAAAGAGACATGTTGTCTCGATATATGAAGCCTTTTCTCGACAAAAGAACAACTATTGCGAGGACTACAAGTTCATTCCAAGTTATTATTTTTTTTTTAATTAAATGGCAATTTGAAAACAACATATATGGAAATAAAACCCAAACAAGGAACAACGAGAAAATGACGAAACAAAAAACTTTAATCAAGTAAACCTAAACATAAATTTCCACTGACTGACAAAAAATCAGACTATGATATGGCAGTATAGGTTCCAAGCACTAAAAGGATTTATTACACGAATTGTATATTTCATTTATTTGTGCAATAATCATTGTATTACAAAGTTTACACTATGAAATTAATTTTCATTAGATTAAAAATGAATTATTGAAAATGTAATTTATTGAAATAAATATATCTTTTTCTGTTATATAAAACTGTTTCTTAGAATGGAGGGGAAAATGTTTTCGTAAAAATCGAAACGAAACCTATAATTTCTTTGCAATAAGTAAAATAATGATTATTTTCAATATTTAGTGAATTTGGAACAATTTATATCAGAAGTACCTATATATATCTTACAAGATAGGTGAATATTTTTATGAATTAATTATTAGTAGCTACTTTTATAATAAAATTGAGATGAACTAGACAAAATATAAATTATGTAGTACACAAAATCGAATCAATTTTTCTATCAGAATGCACAACTTCAGTAAAAAATAATATAGACAAAAACCACCCTTCCGTTTTTTTTCGAGTTGGGATACGCGGAATTTTAACAAATATTAAATATTTTCATTAAATATTGTATACTACTTTATCAATAGTATAGTATTGAATATATTTATAATAAATATTTGTCAATATATTTGTTTGCAGTCTACTTTTAATAGGGATGAGCCAGAACGAATCGTAATATTTTGTGTTTATTATTCATTGGTGTAGTGTTTATAAGCGTTTTCCTTATTTTGGCAAAAGATATCTTTTTATGAAATGTGACAAAATAGAATAATCAAAACACTTAAATAATTCGATTTTACAGCAAATTATACTAAGTTGGATAATAATTTAAATAATAAAAAATACAACATATGCAATGCAATAATGAACATCTAAATTAAACATATTAAGGAATTATCTAAACTTTATAAAATTACGACATAAAGGCTCATGTAATTAAAATATTTAAAATTTTGGTTTTAATTTAGCTGTTAAAATTTGTTTGGGTTCACTAAAATTAGTATTTAAATTGAGATCAATTTATTAAAAAATTCTGTTTAATCATACTATTATTAAATAACGTACTTAGAGCCTAAGCTTAATGATAAATAACAAATTAAGTAAACCGAGGATAAGTCCAAACATTTCATTAATTAAAAATGTAGTTGTTCAAATAACACAAAAAGAGACATGTTGTCTCGATATATGAAGCCTTTTCTCGACAAAAGAACAACTATTGCGAGGACTACAAGTTCATTCCAAGTTATTATTTTTTTTTTAATTAAATGGCAATTTGAAAACAACATATATGGAAATAAAACCCAAACAAGGAACAACGAGAAAATGACGAAACAAAAAACTTTAATCAAGTAAACCTAAACATAAATTTCCACTGACTGACAAAAAATCAGACTATGATATGGCAGTATAGGTTCCAAGCACTAAATGCAAGAAGGAAACATTAAAAAATACATACCGGGCTAAATATCATTTGACAAGTAGAATAACATGGTAGAAAACTGAATATTACGCCGCCGAGTTAAGTTCTCTGGTAAATTTGTTTTGAAATTAACATTAAATGATAATTTCTAGTTTTCTGAAATGTACATTTACTACAGTAATGTTATACTTTACGGCGTGTATACTCCACACATTATAAAACACACCGGCGAAAATTTCAACTTTCCATTTTTGTTTTTACAAGTCAGACAGATTTTTTACTAGGCTAATATTGCAGTAGGTTATGACAACAAATATAACTCTCAAATAGTAATAACATATATATAGGACAGAAAGTGGCAATAATCTACACTTATTATAACAAAGAAAACAAAAAATGCATTAAACCATCATGGCTGTTAGAGAAGGAAGATCGAAAAAATATTTGAGCTACCCAAAAGTACATAAACAAAAGAAAACCCTTTAAATACAATCACAATATGCCATAAAGATTAGTGACAATCAACGTCCATCACAAATAGAAAGTGCCGTTTGCTTAGCAACTGACCCAATTATTTAGCCTTGTCTAAAACAAAAAGTTTTTAAACAATATCTTGTTAAATTGCACAAACACATTAATCAATTATCTACTTCACATGAAGGACTGTATTATAGTATATAGTCAAATAAAATATATGAAAAATCGAGGTTAATTTATGCAAAACCCCAGACCAGACGCCCCCCTCTCTATCGCACCAGGGGCTGCTGCTTGAGCTGCAACAGCACAGAGCGCATTCGCGATACGTCCTTAGTGCCCGAGAGGACCGTTCCCCCGGAGCCAGCAGCCACTTTGCCCGCACCTCCGACCCCCGAGATCGCCGCGGACGACTTGGGTGGATTGAACTCGCAGAGGCGACATACGCGCTCCCAGATGCCCTGGCCGGCAGTCGCCTGGCTCTTCTGCTCACGGTCGAGCAGCATAGCGGCGTCCTGTTCCCGGTTGAGTGCGTGACTCTTGACCGTCTGCTCCTGGTAGTGACGTCGCCAATCATTTATTTCCTGTGACAGGAAATGACAATCTCAATGCAAATATTGGTGCAGAAGCACGTTTGTCATCTATCAAACTTCAATTTATTAAACAAATTAAAATTTTAAAGGCAACATAAAAAAGTAATGAAATTTAACAAAATTACAAATATTTGTTAACAACTGCTTGATTTTCAAAAGTAGTATGAAAGAATGTTGTTCAATAATAACTTTTCTAAGATAACTGAGGTCCATATTATTCAACATCGAAAAACTGTATATAAATATTCTAGCAATAATATCTGTATTAGGAGCGTCGAGTGACTCACGTAGAGCGAGTGATAAGATTGGCACTACCACGTACAATTTCTTTTAATTTTTTATAATTTTTCCTTTAACACTTTTCTGAATGAGAAAATAAACAATACAAAATAGTTTTTCACATTCTAAAACGCAATAATATGCTATATTCTTTTATATTATATGGTTATTTTTCTTATCTTACTTATTCTAAAATAGTTTTGTTTCTAACAAGTATGTGTCAGTATTCTGCCATTGTTTTTTTTAATATATTTTATAGCTATTGAAAGTTATAGAACATGTTTGTAACAACAAATATCCATCCAAAGGAACCAGACTAAAACAAAAGTAACACAGCAATTCAAGTATTCCTTATACAAAAAACAACTGTGGAAAAGAAAAAGCAAATACAATGGACAGACCAAGTAATTAACGATGCAAAAGTCAGTTTTTGTTTGTTGTTTGGCTTAGGACCCTCAGCGAAGTGTTTAGTAATCAAATAATATTAATTATAAATAATAATTAAAAGTTCCTAATTTTTACATATAGCCGAGTTAATAATGAAGACTATTCTAATACTGAATGTTACAATGGGAACAACTAATTAATTGCAGATAGCATAACTAACCATTAAGATCAAAACATACTTTTGTAGTCGATTAAACAAAACAGAATATGAGGTAACTAATATAATATGTACAGTGCAAGATTTAAGATCTCCATCCATTTTTTGATAGGCGTTTTTTCCATTAATAATATGGAAACATTAAAGTGATGGTACGTGAGCTTTCATCATAGATAATTCACATCCTAATACAATTGATATGAATTAAATACACATTTCAAACCATTTTATTATATTCATGAAAACGTATTTGTCAAAAAGTTTTAACCTGACAAGATTGTAACAGTTAACTATAAGCTAACATTAGCCAGACATTTCAATAAAATCGATAATTAGTAGACCAATTAACCTTCTTTGCCGCCATTTCCATCATCTCCTTCTTCTCCACCTCAACTTCATCTTTCTTTTCTATTCGAGCCTTAAACTCCTGACGCCATATAGTTATCTTTTCAGGTTCCGTCTGCCCACCGTCTTCACTCCGAATTGAAGAATAAATTTCAGCCGTGTTTTGACAATCACCATTTGCTTCATCTGCCAATAAGGAAAGAATTAATCGGTTTAATTCAATTTAAAAATGGTACTATTAATGATTACATAATTTACAATATCAAAATGAATTTCTAATGTACAAGTTCTGAAGAACAGTGTAATCAATCAACAACAGTTAATGATTTAGCAACAATTATTAAGTTGAATCATTGGCTTTATGAACTCACATATTAATGCCTTTCATTATGAATGACTTTTAGCCTGTGATAAATATAAATATACTATAATAATAATATTACTTATGGAGTAGTATTAACATTTTTCAATTGTTTAATATGTTTGAAAATAAAAATATTTTATATCGCAGAGTTGAATTGAAATATTACTGTGCAATATATATATTGCAGCGTTTGACAACACTGCATAACTAGTTATTTATTATGAGTAAATTACATATATATTACTTCTTTGTTAAATTAGTTAAGATAAATAAATATTATTAGTGCTATAATAATAAATATATCACATTACTATAATTGAAATATTTCTTTTATTAACATGTGATTAATAATAATTATATATAACTCTCTTTATTAGGCACATAAAATTATATAATATTTATATATAGTTTCTCCTAATATATGTAATAACTATTTAGTTATATACAGAGGTGAGAATGGTAAAATGAGAAATGAGTGGAACATTATCAGAAGATAGTTATGGAGCATATGAAATGTCAACATTAGGGGGTCTGGAAACATAAGCAAACAAAAGGCATCATGTATGGGGTTTATGAGAGTTTTCTTGAGCCATGATAGCCTTCACTATATTAGTGAGTTTTTGAGTCTGTCCAAACCCTGATTATAAGACATCATCACTGGAAAAATGTAATATATATAATTTAAACACTATAAAAAGGAGTAATACAATTATTTTTAACTGAAACTGCACTGTAGACTAATTTTTTAACCTTTGCTCCATTGTCTATTCAACTATAATATTATCCACAACCATGTAACTAATAGTAATTCCCTACCTTCACCCTCCAATAATTTATTGCAGTTTTCAAAAAAAGTAAGGAGATAAAATGTTATTAGAAATTGGCACATTTCTGCTGATCAGTGGTAGATTCACAGCCCTGTATATATGTAAATGGTTAAATAAATTATTAAACATCATTTTATAATATACTATATTATTATGGAAATAAATTAAGTAAACATGTCAACAAAGAATTATAATACATTAAAATATTCATCCAGCAGATCATGTGTATTTATCTAAACTAATAAATTAATTATCATGTGCATCAATAGGGGGATTTGTTGGGTGTGAATGACCCCTCTTCCAATATAAAGGGGCCCCTCTAGTGCTGCAAAAAGGACTCTCTTGTGCTATGCAGGTGCATACAACTTATGAAAAAACACTCCAGGGTTCATAGCATTGCAAAAAATCCTAGCCCCTGACTTTCTATGTCATTTTACACCCATTTTATCCTGACTTTCCAGGTCTACATGTAAACCAAAAAAATGAAGAAAATCTTTAATTATCCAATATCACAATACGGATACATTTAATACTACATATTGATACAGTTACTCTTCATTATCCAACCATAATTGTTGAAATTAAGTTGTTTTTTTTGTTGGCATTGCTATAATCAAGAAAATTAAATATTATAGCCATATTAGTTAGATAGTTAAAATAATATTATAATCTTGAAAAGTGAATAATGTATTTTATTAAACAGTAAATCAGAGTATACCAAAAAACTATATTAAACACAATTTCAAATAGCCCTGACTGCCCCTGACTCTAAACTAAAATAACTCTGTATACCCTGACTTTTGACCAAAATTCCAAATACCCTGACCTGCCCTGACTCACTATGAACCCTGCACTCTCTAAAATTCAATATAATTATATAGAGAAAATTTATATAGATAAACTATTATCATTTTTTTTATTTGGGGGGGGGGGGGGACTCCAGCACAAAAAAATGACCACCCTCTGATAAAACCTGGTGGCACTCCTAAATTTTGCATCATATTTTTAGTTTCCATTTTTAAAGTTTAAATATATTTCAATTTTTTATGTATATCATGAGAATAAACATAAATAATATAATTTTAAATATATATATATAAGAAATATAAATTATAATACAGTACTTATATAATACATATAATTATATACAGTACTTATATACAGTACTTAGTATATAGTCATTCTGCCAAAATAAACAGGACAAATTGCTAACAAAGGTTTGACAATTGATTATGGTAGATATATTGTAGGTCCCAACTAACACCTTTGAAAAGTCCCAAGAAACCCCATGACACACTTTGTTTATAGCTATTTTTATGTTTTTCAATATTAAAAAATAAGAGAAATATCTATTGTTTTAGGTGAATTTTTATGAAAATGCACATTTTAAAGAAAATAAATTAATTATTTATATTTTCTCATACTTTCAAATTGTCATATTCATCAAAGTGTTTTCAACATATTATAAGCAAAAATTATATGAATATATTGTAATGTTAACTTTCATATATATTTGAATATTAGTCCATACCTTTAAAATAGACTAATTTCAAATCTTTTAAGAAAGTAAAAATTATGGAATATTCATATATTTTTTGTATGTATTATGTAGAAAATACTTTGATGAATATAATAAAATGAAAAAAATAATTAAAATGTAAGAAAATATGTATATTAAATTCCTTTATTTATTTTTCACCTAAAATCAATGATATTTCTCCAATTCTTTAATATGGAAAACATAAAATTAGTTATAAAAAAAGTAGGACCATGGGATTTCATAAGACTTTTTAGAGAAAGAGGTATTAGTTTCGACCTATGCCTTATCTACCATAATCAATTGTCAAACTGTTGTTATTGATTTAATTCCAGAATGACTACATTACAGCCAAATATACACTATGTATATAGGTAACCTACCTAAATAATTATTTCCTGGTATAAGATACAAGCATGCAGCTTAAATAACATTACAACATTTACTAAGGTGTCAATAAAGTAACGCAACACAAATTAATAATATTATTGTTGTAATATATTTGAACAATAACAAATTGGGTGTGTGGGCGTGTATATCTATGGATGTGTATGTGTATACCTACGCTGTAGCAGTGAATTAAATGCCGATTTTAATTGGCTTAGTGAGTGATCAATAAAATTTGAATAAGAGCTATAAATTAATAAATTAGAGTGTTAATGTTGTCTGTCACTTCTAAAATTATGGCTGCTGCGCGATTTACCTTGCAAGAAAGAGTCAACATTGTGAAACATTACTACGCTACTGAAAATGCAGCAGAGGCTGCTAGGTTAGCAGGCGTACATTCACCACATCGTTC
>JAUZND010087429.1:0-36987 GCA_034780555.1 Coelogynopora nodosa
TATGACGAGATTTAAAAAATTTTTATAATCCCACATTTTATGAGGTGCTGAATTTAATAAAAATAAGATTGTAAAAAAAATTATTCACTTTCTGTGAAAAAACTGCCTTCGCAATTAAATTTTATAAATTACCCAAATTACCTTTATTTCAGGGGGTCCGAAAAATTAATTGGATTTCAATTAATTGATTGGGTAGAATTGTACAATAAAATGTGTGCGTGTTTGTTTGCTTGTAAATGTTTTGATAACCCGCTGTCCAATAGTTGTATATATTCAGACATGGGATCAATTTTAGAAATAAACGCTCTTCTTTTATTAATTGTCGGGAATATCTGTTTAATTGAATTTTCCCATAATCATATAGATTTTTATTTAAATCTGCACTTGCTGTGGGAGATAACATCGAAAATATCAGATAGGTTGCATCAAAATCTTCATTGTTAATGTTTATAATATATCCCAGCTTTAAACTCATTTTTAATTGAACAGCATTTACCATTTCTATATATTTTAATGGTTGTTCATTTAAATGTTCATTAATTAATAGGATTTGTGGTATAACTAATGGCAACATGAGATAGGTATCACCTTCTAATTTTTCAATAGAATCGGAAAAAACAGATAAAAAAAGCACACCATCAACATCATTCCAATTAAAGTCAATTGTCCAGCATTTCCTTTCAGCTATTAAAATCACTTCGGCTTTCAAGTCTCGCAACCTTTTAATAACGTAGTAAAAATAATTCCACCGAGTCCGTGCAACTTTCAAAAGTTATTTTTCCTCAAATTTTTCAGTTTCGCAGTAACGTCTGAAGACTTACTGAACTTATTGATCAATTTAAGTACACGCTCCTTAAATTTTTTATACGGCTGTATATTTTCTATAACTTTGCATACTTTATTGATGACATGTTCTATACAATTTAATCTTTTGGGGAATCCTCATCATACTCATGATTTTCCGTATCATCTTCTAAATCACTTTCGTATTCGCATATTTCCGACACAATGCCTGAATGCCGCTCTCATGTTGGCTACTTGGTCCGTAATATAGCGGAAAACTTCTTCTTCGGGTATGTTCCAGGCACATATGACTCTTGAGACGTGATCCCTTATTTTTAAACTTGTATGAGTGCGAGATATCGTTTCACACGAGATCGCAAATACTTGTGTCTTTAAATATTTAAATAGTGTATCTTCATTAAATACATGTGCATAAATTCCGCAATATGAATATGTCATTCCTCTCTGAGTCTATATATTAACAGGGAGACAAATTGATTTGGCGTTTTGTAGAATTTGATTAAGCTTTCTTCTAATCATATATGAAATTTCTATAACCTATTTTGTTATTGTCTAGCGACATGGAAGTATTTTTTCAGCTCTTCTGTCAATTGTTCCAATAAATTTTCGGAACTCTTTGTTCTCAATGGTGCTCATTCCAGAACTGGAAGAGTAAGGAATAGTAAGGCTCTTTTTTATGCATCCGTATTTCAAGGACTTTATCGGATAATATTTCATCTCATTTAAAACGTCGTTGATAAGAGGTTGAGCAATTAGTTGAGAGTCAATTTGCATTTGAATACATTTGAAATTGAATTTTGTAATTCTTTGTATTCTTTATCATGGTTACTTTTGAGATGGTTTGTTAAAGTAGTGGTACTTCTGTCATTGCTGAAATAGGGACATTTAATGCATTTTGCCGTAATTTCTTCATTTTTAAAATAATTCAAAACTAATGTTATCTAAGTTCTAACTGGGTTAATTTTTTACGTGTAACTTAGATAAATTTTATCCAAGTTAACTCAGTTAGACTATCTCAGTTAACAACAGTAGTATTTACAATTTTTTATAAGCCGTACCTCATGACAAAAGTTGCAAATTCAATAGTAAATTTGAAAAAAATTGTAAGAAACACAAAAGTTGTAAATTCACAATTTATAGCCAATCATATCGCGAATAGAACACAACTTTTAATGGCCCTATTTATAATGTTTATAAACAAATTTCAAATAATTTATTTGCAATGAAATTAAAAACCTCCCTTGAAATAAAATTGACAAAGAATAATTTGTCTACGTACAATGTCGTACCAACTAAAATGGTTATCCTATTTTAATAGGATTCTAGAATTCTTTTTAAAAATTCAAAATAAATATTTTCCAAAAAACTAAAAATTAAAAATTAATAATTTTCATCATCTGTTGCTTGGTTACCATCATACCCATTAGTCTTTTAAAATATGTGCCAATTATTACACTCTAAAAATATTCTGCTGAAATTATATATAATATATGGCCCCGTTTCAACAACAAAAAAAGGCCTTTTTTTAAAAAGCAGTGATTTTTGTCAATTTCAAAGATGAACTGTGACTGACAGATAAATGTTTATAGTGAAAAATGTATATAGATTTGTAAAATTGAAATGCGCTGTCACTTTTTTAAGTCAATCGTCCTAATTTTTTTGCATTCTAATTTAAAAAGAAATCAGCATCTCATGAGGGGTTGGAATAATTTATATTATAAATAAGCTATTTAAAAAATCAAAAAAGGTTTAGGTTTTTTTGCTACAGTGTTTTGGACAGTATAATCTAATCAACGTAGATGATAATTTGTTATTTTCATAAAAATTATAATTTTATAACGTTTTCAACATTCATTTGTAAATAATATTAATATTAATTATTTATTGGGAATGTTTAGAGAACATTTAATTTAAAAAAAATTAAGCCATGAAATAAACAACAACAAAACGAAATAAAAAATATTCAAAAACATACATTTCATCCGCCTAGATAACATCATCCCTTTGAATAGTAACAATTACTATAATTTAGTAATTAATAATAAATAATATACTATTTAGTAGTAGTAATTTTTCCAAGTGTGACCATTTTTCCTATTAATATTTCAATATAATTACATCATATTGATAAAATGATCACAAATTCAAAAACCCGAGTCATTCACCGTTTAATGTGGATCCAATGCATCAAACTAGACATGTAATATGATTTACAACATTTAAAATTAAAAATTTCGTGAATTTTGCAAAAAAGTGGTTAATCATTTTTAATAAGCCCATATACTAGTACCACTTGTAATATATTAATATATAATGATCCTTCTGATACAAGCTTCTATATTCACAACTTGGGGTAATTTATAAATTAAACATGTCGATATTATAGTTATAACACAACTCATCAGATAAAAACATGTACGAGTCTTTCGCCAAGAGATTTAGTTTCAACGAAAAGTCATAAAACTCATGATTCACAGTAAATGATGCATAGTAAACTTACTTTAGTGAAAATGGATATTGACAAAACGTTATTAACCACCTTCATTAGACACGTTTGGGGGAATGATTTCTAATGATAAAATTTAATAAATATTGTTGCATGAAAAAGTCACTTTAAGAAATTTGGATTGAGGATTCATTTTTTACTCAATCAAGTTTTTGTAACTTGAAAAAGTGCAACTATATAATATTTATTGCAACTTTAAATAATAGTTTTATGAAAAGGTTTGGTTTTTGGATACAAACGTTTTTTGTAGCCATTAATCGAATCATTTGATGAAATGTAAAGAAAAATTAGCTTTATTTTACTTTTTTTTTGGCGCTTTTTTTCTTTTGTGGTACTGCTTTGACTTTTCTGACTTTGTTAGTAGGTTTCTTGTCGATGATTGGTGCAGTTATGCTAAAAATTTAATTAAATAGAAAAAAATATATAATTATATTTATAACAGTAGAATTTTATATATGAGATATTACACATCCTCCTGGTGATTAAGAATTATAAACGGCATGTCTTTATCGTAATACACGTTGGACTTTACATCAACTCCCATAAACATTCGATAATTGATTAGTAATTTATATATTACCGTCGAATAACTCAGCACGTATGCTGCGTTGAACAAAAATATATACATGTATTTTTTACTCGGTTCGTCGTGGAATTGTTGGATAAAACTAGCAAAATCGAGTTTTAAAAACTCCATGATCAAAAAAGTGCCATATACACCTGCAAAAATAGAATTTACTGAAATTTTTGTTAGTATTTTCGTCGCACGCGCATTGTAATCGACTGTTTCTTTGCTTTCGGTGAGAGATGTGAATAATAGACTGGAGGAAAATATTAAATAAAACAGCCTGTTCATTTTGGAACAAAATTGGAAACGAGACAAATGTATTTATAATTGAATCTATAGATTCAGATCTGATGAGTAAATAAAGCTTTACAAGGAAACTAGTTTTTTTCTTTTAGTTTTTGTTTATTTTTATTAATTTTTGGCATTTTCTGTTTTTTAGATGATTAAATGTTCTTTAAAAATAAGCTTATTACTAATTATTTCAAATTTCGCGTTTAAAATAAGATAATAATATTATTGTGATAAAATGTTAAAATAATTTTAATAGATATTTTAATTATAATTATCAGTGTACTTATAAATAAATATAATTATCATTATTATATTGTCGCTCCCAATAGCTGCGTCCGTGCGTTTGTTCTAAAAAAGTAATTGACAAAAAATAATATATTATAATTATTAATAATAGAGTAATTCCATAATCAAAACGACAAAATATGAAGATGGTCGAGATATTTACATGCATTTGTCATTTTGACGTGGAATTACTCATTTAAGTTAAATTTTAACACCAAGTTCATTATATTTCGCCAAATTTCCAGAAAATCGTAATCGACCTCTTCGATTTTGGTCATTTTTTTTATGTATTGTTCAATGTGTATAATATACACTGTATATATGAGCTAGCGTTCAAAAATTTTTTAAAATTTCCAATTAATTAAAAAGTTAGAAAAGCTAAATTTTATATATTATATCGTTCATTTCGTTTTTAAATGACAAAATTTTGTAATGTCTATATAATGGGATATATTTATAAACGAATATTATGGAGAATATTTTTTTCAAAATAGAATGGTCGGGAGCACTGCTAAAAATTTTTGTAGCAAGCAACTAAGGTTACTAACTATAAAGTTAATGTAATATTCTTATTTTGAATCTTATTGTAAAATTTAATTGTTTAAAATATTAAACTTAAATTATGCCAAAATACTACAATTATAATCAATTAATCGAAATTAAAGTCGATTAATCGATATAATATTTAAAAAATTTAAACTTATTAACCATCACCAGGCTTGTAGAAAATGGGTCAATATCGTTATTTATATAAATATAGAGCGAGTTATGAAAAATAAATTAATAAAAAAAAATTACCCAACACATTTCATGCCGCTCTGCTCTATAACCTGTACTGCTTCATGAAATAGATTATTCTTCAACAACAACTTTAAGCACAATCTACCCTTCCCCACGCCACCGAGCCCCATCTTGAAAGATATTGATTTAACCTTTTTCAAAATATCACCATACATTCCATGATCTGACAACACCTTTTCAAACAATGTCCAATACATTTTTGGGGAAAACAACCCAATCTTCAACTTGCAACTTAACACGTAATCCAAGATAAAACACACTTCTTCAAACGTTGCACGTAACACTTGATGTACGTATTCGGGAAAACTGCAACTAGATCGGTTTATCGCGAAATTCATCGATTCCACAACATCTAAAATTTTTTAAATATAAAAAACATCAATTTAGATAGATAGAAACTTAATTATTTAGTTAATACATGATAATGATGATATGTTAAAATTCTTTTAAAAAATCAACTCACGTCTTAAATAGCCGTATAAAATTTCATACTGCAGGTCCATTTCGTTCCTCGGGTAATCTATACTTTTAGAATTTATTTTAAAAATTAAAAATATATAAATAAATGTTGCAATTAATCTAAATTTTATATCATTTTACACTTAACTACAGTTAAATTTATAAATTTAAGCCAATATCATTCACTGATTCTGGTAAATTCACGTGTGTAAAACGCGTTTTAAACGGTTCATTACGTTTTAAATTTTGTTTCATACTGTGGTAATGGTCATGCAGGTAAACAAGGATGATATTTATACACAAGCGTCCACGTTAAACAGATTTATGTACCCTTCTAAAATTTAGACTTTAGAATATGAATAAATATAAATTTTATTATTAAAATTTATTTTAGTTCAATTTTTAAAAATTCGTACCATATAAATTCATGTAAAGATGTCCACTTTTTGTCATCTAATTTATAGATGCATTTGTTACGTGACATGAAATTTATTAATTAGTAAATTTTGTTTAATTCATCATGATGAAATAATCAGTTGAAATTATCGAGTTTATTTTGTAACCAACAGAAAGTTGCGACGAATAAATAAATTAACTACAACCATCAATACAAACTATTTATAAAATGTGTCAAGAATCCTTGGTGATTACATTTTATCCCTTTTGAAATGCGCCCGTTTTAATTATTTCAATATATTAAATTATATAATTATTATTTTTTTAAATTAAAATTATAAATCGACAATTTATGTATATTAAAAGTATCGATCTTGCATAATACATGAAATGTATGCCAGATGTACATTTTAAATCTAAATTGTAGACTCTAAAATGACTCTAGGTTAACAATTGATCTATCCACGAATTAATACGTTAATTAGACTATCGATAAATTTTTAATTGTATATATTAAAATGTGAAATTTCGGGAGGGTAAAACTGATTTTAATGAGTAGAGAGTATTTCAATATGGTGCAAATGCATTCAAATGTACTGTAAAACCACGTGAAATAAGATTATGTGACATTTGGTACAATGATTGTGCTTATTTGTACATTTATATAACATTTTTTGACAAAATTTAATATAAAAACAAATTTTTACTTAATTTTTATTAAATTTTTATTTTATAAAATGACCCTCTCCGAGAAGGTGGAAAATTTACGCCGATCGAGAGGAATCATCATTTTAATAGTGTTTATGGCACTGTTTTTGGACAACATGTTATTGACAACAGTGGGTAAAATAATTATTATAAAAATTATTAAAATTTATAAAATTTAACTTTATAAATTTATTTGAATTCTCAAGTACCAATTTTGCCAAACTTTTTCATCAAACAAGATTTCGAAAACCAAGAGTTGAACAATTCGACATTTTTGTCCAAGCTTTCTTTAAAATCAAATCAATCAATCAAGTAAAATAATTTACTTGTTAATAAATTTTAATAATTATAATAATTGTATTATTTCAGTGGGATTCAAGAAAAGACGTTTTTAGAAAGTATTAACCGGGAACATGTACGGGTCGGTTTAATATTTGCTTCAAAACCTCTATTTCAATTGTTAGTTAATCCATTTTTGGGCACCATTATAACGAGAATTGGATATAGTGTCACAATGTTTTCTGGTTTCTTTGTCATGCTGTTTTCGACGTTGAGTAATTAATTATAATTTTTAAAAATGAAATTGTTTTATTTTTACATAATTTTCTTAGTTTTTGCCTTTGCCAATAATTACTACCTTTTATTTGCAGCTCGTAGTGTACAGGGAATAGGATCAGCGTTATCGGCCGTTTCCGGTATGGGGTTGCTAGCTAGTATTTACAAAGACGATCGAGAAAGAGGAAATGCAATGGCCTTGGCCATGTCGGGATTAGCATTGGGAGTGCTGGGTACTAATAAATATAAATGGGTGTCGATGTCAAAACTACCAATCGCAAAAATCGCCATTTTTGAGATTACGCTCAGAAACGATTAAAATTTTGAAAAAAAATATTTAGCTACTCTCCATTAGTACAGTTCAATAAAAAAATAAAATTGGTTAGTCAAAAAAATTATTTGTTGAGGTATTATTATAGGTATTATTATCTAAAAATTGAAGTTAAATGGATTTATTTAGATACAAACTTTAACAATATAACATTTGTAAAATTCAAAAGGTGTAAATATTTCAACAAAATTGAAAATATAAAATTAATTGATTAATTAATTATAAAAATTACCATGTTATTTTTTTACTAAATCTGCCCTTTTGACGTGGTTTTACCCATTTATAAAATTTAAACACGAAATGGCGAATACATTTTGTCAATTGATTTCTTATGTTTTTAATTCTTTTTAAACTAACACTTACGTGAATATGAGTGTTTGAAAAAACGCTGAAATATTAATTTATTTTAAATTTTGTAACAAATTATTATACTACACTGATCCAAATGTAGACTTGTAATTTGAAACTTGAGATAAGTCTGATAAATTTTTAAAAAGTCTAAGTCAAGTATGAAATTTATTTTGGATTTATAATTTTTTTTCATTATATTTTTCAAAATAAATAATATAATAATATAATAATATAAAAACCAGATATAATTTTTAAAGAATAATTATTTTAAAAAATTAATTGAAAATTATAATTAGTATTATTGTAATATAACAAAGTCTGAAAATTATAAAGTGGTCAGTATCCAACACTATATATAATTTATATAAATTTAGTCAGTAAAACAGTTTTGATATAAAAAGAATTAAATAATAATAAATTATAATTTTAGTTGGACCTCCTTACGGTGGAATCTTGTACGAGTTTGTCGGAAAAGCGTGTCCATTTATAATTCTCGCGTGTTTGGCAGTTTTAGACGGATGTAATTTTTTAATAAAAACCCAATTGATAATAAATTTATTAAAATCCCAAAGTTACTTTAAAGTAAGAGTCGAAAGTTTAGACTCTAAACCAAATAATACATGTAATACAGATTCTTATCATAATTTCCTTCAACCCGCATTTTTTCATCGCCATTTGAAATAACATTTTCGACACCCTGTTGAGAAGAAACAAAAAATTTTAAACACACGCCAATCAACACATCCTTGACTAAAAACATCATTTTTTCCTTAACTTGTCGGTACAAAATTTTCGAAGTTGATATGTTTAAATCCCCATTAGAATCAACTTCTCCATTGTTATCGTTAGTAGACTGGTGTTTTTTCGAAATTGTGTTTTTGTTGGGTACAATTTTACTCAGGGACGAAAATTGTTCATTTTTACTTTTAAAATGGTTAACGTTTGAAAGATAGTCGTCATTTTCAATGAAAAAGTCATAAAAACGGGGGATAAGATGCTTAGATATTTCCATATAATCCATATAAGAGTCGCAAAAATGACTTTTTACATGAGGTTGTAATTTCTTGAAAAGATTAAGACTTTCCAGAGGTTTCAAACAACAAGGGCAAAATGTACAATCTGTCAAGTACATCATCTGTCTATAAGAATGACACACAAAACAATGTCGGTAGTTATCGAGTTTAAATTTTTTAAAAGGCATAATATTGCTGATTGAACTAATCATATCATGAATGTTATCTTGTAGGATGTAAAAAACACTTTTATCGACTTTTTTGGTGTTAAAAATTGTTGAGAGGTGGCTGTTTAAAAGTAAATTTCTGTATGTCGATTTAGCAACAACTAAATTGTCAGTTTCATTCTTGCTTATATTGTTTGTATATTGTATTGTATCTGAATCGCTTTTGCTGATAATAAATTTAGTGTAAAATGACATTTTGTTATAATTTGATACTTTAAATTTTAATTTAAAATGACAAAAGGTGGACCTGTTTAATTAAAATTGTAGGTCTTCAATTATTCGCCTTGAAAATTGAGATAAAACCAGAACCAATGGAAAACAAAATCTGTTCTCTACTCATGGACCCATATATACTTGTGGCTGCAGGGGCGATAACTTTTGCAAATTTGGGCATTGCTTCACTTGAACCTACGCTGCCGTGATTAAACACATTATTAAATAATTTTAAACGTTTATCAATTTTTAATTTTTAAAACTAGATTGTGGATGTTGGAAACGATGAATTCGCCTAAATGGGAACAAGGTATTGCTTTTTTGCCAGCTAGCATTTCATATCTTATTGGGACAAATATTTTTGGACCAATGTCATACAAAATGGGCCGGTACGAATAACTTATCAACTAAAATTTAGTCTAAATATATTTTTTTTAAAATTTTCACATTTTTTTATATCTTATTTTAGGTGGCTTAGCGGCATGATAGGGATGATCATTATATCGTTAAGTTTGTTTATAGTATGATTTTAAAGAAATTTAAAATTAAAAATGATTTAAATTAAATACAAAAACAGAAAATTATTCGGGGTGGAAAAATTTTTTAAAAACAATTATTTGTAAGTTTTTTTCAATTTTTGCCGTCGAGGCCTCGCGAGAAAATTAGCTTAAATTATTCAAAAATTTTTTTGCTTTTTTATTCATGTAAAATACACTTTTCGCTGTTTTTTTTTATATTCGAATAATAAATTGTAAAATATATTTTCCATGCAAGATCCCTTTCTCTACACGGCCAATACACCTGATAGTACCAAACTTTTGTTTAGGATTTTCTATAGGTATGGTGGATAGCTCCATTATGCCAAATATGGTATTTTTTCAATAAAAAGTTGTAAAATAATTCATAGGCGACTATTGTGGATTTGCGTCATTTTGCAGTCTATTCATCGGTATATGCGATCGCCGATATTGGATTTTGCCTTGGTTTTGCTGTTGGACCTTCCATTGGAGGACAGGTTGTTAAAAAATACGGATTCCACGTGTAATAGTAAAAATGATTCAATTAACATCAAAATTAGATGGATTTGGTCTATAGCTTTAGTGACGATGGTGTACGCACCTTTTTTGAGATTTTTGAGAAATCCACCTCCAAAAAACGAATCTCAAGTAATTATAAAACATAAAATATAAAATAACGACTTGATTATTTTAGCAATTGCTGAGTCATCCGCTAGAAAACGTGAATAAATACACCAAACTGAAAGAATAAATAATGATAATATTATTATTACACACTTTTGTTGTTGTTTTATTATCTATCAGTATAAATATAAATAATTAAGTATAAATTTCACTTGTAAACTCCCACGACCGCGGCGCGTAAAACATGAGATTTGAACATGTACCCTGGCTTTTCAATGCAACATATAGTATTTGGTTTTTCGGCGTCATTTTGTATCGGTTTTTGGAATAGGGCTTCGTGGAGATTGGGGTCGAAAACCTGACCAATTTCTACTTGCTGTTTCACAAGTCCATTTCTATCCAGACATTGGACAACCTGTTTTTGGATGACTAAAAGACCTTGTAGATTTGAGTCGTTTTTTTCAGTTTCTATTGCAATTTTTAGGGTGTCGATAATGGGTAAAAGTTCCTTGCAAAAGGATCGTATGGCAAACTGCTTTCCGTTTTCAATTTGTATCATGAAACGTTTTCTCGCGTTTTCGCCATCGGCTAGAGCCAAAAGGTATTTTTTCTAAATAATTTTAAGAAATTAATAAAAAATTAAAAACCTTAATATCTTCATTTTCCAACATGAGTTTACTTGTTATTTCAGTCAATTCTGACACTTTATTGGACAACCCTTCCGTGTATTTGGATTCATTTAAATTTTCGTGAGTGGAATTTTGAAAAATACTGGATGTGGGAGTTTCAGTTTCTTTAGTAAAGGTTCTAAAGTAGATTTCAAATTTTAAATTTTACATTTAAATTTTTTTTAAAAATACCTCTTTGTCAAAGACGAAATTCTATTCAACGTTCCAGTTCTACCACCGATCGTACCAAACAAGGCTCGTAACATTAAAAAATTAAACTATATTATTAAATTTTTGAAAAAGTCAAGTTCAAATGGTGTAAAATGAATTTTTGTTTATTTTAAACATATCACCATGGATAATATGATTGATAAAACAAAAAAACACGTGTTACTAATTAAAAATTATAAAAGTCAAAAGGTCTAATTTGCATTTGATAAATTTCATAAAAATTCTAGAATTCTGAATTTTTGAAACTAATTGAAATTAATTGAAATTAAATTATTTATTTTAAACAATGCTATTATTTGTATTATCTTTACTTTCAATTTTTGTTTATTTTGCACGTGTTATGTATTGAAATATCCTAAACGACAGTATATCCATAACAACATTGTTATTTACAATAAATTTACATTGACTTGAACTTTAACAACACGTTTTTATAAATTGCGTTTAATTCTCTTGTTTCATAAACTTTCAAACTTTCAACTTTAATTGCGTTTTCAGTATGGTAGACAAAATGCAAGATCTGGCCAAGATGACGGAGAATTTGAATATTACTTATTCGCCCGAGAACACTGGAAGCGAAACTAAAACAGCATCGGTTCCAGATACTGACAGCGAAGTAGCTATCGACTCAAAATTGGACACTAATGGTAAGTTGAACAATTCAGCGGATGTTGTTGCTTCTATACCTGAGAAAACAGATATTATGACTGAAAAAGTAGATACTTTAAATGATAAACCTAAGAAACTTGTATATGAAACTCTTCCACCAAAGTTTAATAGAAATCAACAACCTTCAGCCCCTAAAAGTATTATTTATGTTTTGATTTTTTTAATTTATCATTAGCATCGAAAAAAAAGAAAAAGAAGAGGAAGGAAGTTTTTGAAATTGATGAATCTACTTGGCTGGTTGATTTACCGAAGGCCCCAAAGGCAATCACAAAACCAACCATCGATGTGACTAAAATTGCAACAACTGGGAAACATATAATTTACATTGGTACTCCACGTTTCGATTTTAAAGAGGAGGAAATTCGAAAGTTTTTCGCGCACTTGAATGTAAGAAATTTCGATATTTTGACCATTTTTTAAAATTATCAGGGATGGAAAAAAACTTGTTTTTTGAGATTTCATTTATATTTTTTAGGTTTTTAAAAAAATATTTTATAACTTGGTAACTGAATTTCAAAAATTTATTTCATCCTTGTTTGTTTTGCATGATTTATGAAATGTAAATCGTGTTTTTAAATATCGTTCAATAAATGTTTCCGGTAATTTATTTTCAAATTGAAGAAATTTATTATTATTATTTTTATTTTTATTTTTATTTTTATTTTTGAAACTTTTCTAAATAAATTAAAAAATGTTGCATGACAATTAGAATTTAAAAAGTTGAATTTTTAGTATCAACTTGCGTTTTTAGTTTATTTGTTCTTTATTATCGCACATTTGTTTATTTTAAATTGCAATGTTGCACATTTTGTGTACATTTTAATTTTAAATTTTTTTGTTAATGAACTAATGATGAGAACGCAGGGGTCCTGAAATTGGCTGACGTGTGAGCCAACATTGTTTGCCTATGCCATTCGTAGGTTTGTGCGGATGCGAACAATGGACTTTTCGTATCTGAAGTTTTTTTTAAATTGATAATTATAACAGGGGGTCCAATTAATTGATTGGCTAATAATCAATTTTTTCCAAATACTATTAATTAATTAACTGGTTTTTAAATTTATACCAATTAATTAATCATTTAAGTGCAATTTTAAAATTATGATACAATATTTTTTACAGATTCGTGCGTCCTAAAGCGCCCACAAATCAAACTTTTCCGATGATTTTTTGAAATATTTTGAACGTTACTTTATTGGACGACATTGTAATTTGTCACTAAGCGTTTTTGAACAATAAATGCAATTAAATCAATTATCAATTTTTCACATTCTACCCAATTAATTTTTTGGACCCCCTGAATTATAAAAAGAAATTCATCCAAATTTTAAAGATGGAAATATTTTATTTTTTTAGCTTTTGAGTATCAAATTTGACGATACTGTCAAGGGACGAGAGACGGTTGCTATTTGTGAATTTTCACGAGAAGACTTGATTGAGGCATCAAAATTTGATGGATGTGTAATTTTACATTTTTAAACTTTAAAATTTCCTTCATTGAAATTGATACGGTCATGTAATAAATCTACATGTCCCACAACGTTTCAAATATTATCGTGTTCCTTGTGACATTGCATGTATGTTGTAATGACAGATACGGGCACTACAGTAAGAAAATATTTTAAAATTTAACAATATTTAGGTCACTCGTAATTCAAATGTGTACATCAAACTTGATAGAAAAGATTTGGATGATGCTTTGGGTAATTTATATTTTCGTATGCTGTTATATATTATTTATAGCTAAACATCGAAATATGCAGGGTATCAGGAAGGATAATTTTTCGAGCGGAGGTTACAATAGAAATAATTTTGATAATTCTAGAGGAAAAGAGTCATATTTTAATAAAGGAGGATCGTTTAATAATTTTTCGTCCAACAATAACTCCTCTTATGGCAACAATAACATATCCGATAGGTATAAGAAAGACTTGAATACTTTTTCCAAATATGGTGCAACTGCAGGTATTTTACAAATTAAATATATCTACATTTTTAATCCATTTAAAAATACAATTTTAGAATTTTATCAAAATGGTGGAAAATTCGAGAATAACAATAATCGGTTCAGTGACAACAGAAGAGGAAATTCATATTCCAAAACATATACAAGGTCAGATGCTGTACCGTTTAATCCTGCGCCAGTTTCTTGTACGTTACCCACAGGATATGCTGAACCAGTAGTAAATAAAGAAACCTACATTAAGCCTCCTGATGCGAACATTTTCGGATTAGCGAAACCCGTGGACGTGACTAAAAAAGCGGGGCCCAAGATTCTTACCAGAAATCAAGAGGTTGTTGTAAAACCAATTGAAAATATCACTATAGGCAGACGAGATAGTGAAAACGTTTCAGAGTCCAGTAGAGGGTCAAATAATGCCGATAAACAAAGGAGAGCCGAAGAGCAAAAGAGAAGTTTGTTTGGGAAGGCTACACCCGTAGAGGATCATAGACCAAAAAATAAAGTTGAACCTGCAAGTCAGACGAATCAATATAGGCCTTATGATAAGAAGCCTTCTATGAATTCTGTTCATTCTTCTAGTCGAAGTAATACTGATGATTTTCAAACCATATATAAGAACAAGAAAAGTGGTAGAGGAAGACAAGGGGATGATTACTATCGTGGCAATCAGACTAATCAGAAATATAGTAATACAAGTACAGATAAAAGAAAGGTTATTAATCGCGATACTGGCCCAGTTCCTCAGAAGTAATGTTTTTTGTTTGTTTCTTGTGTACATTAATTAATATTTTTTTAGTCGACCAATATATACTAACAAGTTTGATAAACTCGATCAATTGTAACATTTTTTAAAATTAAATTTATGTTTAATTTATTAACAATGTAATGTGGTCTGATTGAATGGTAAAACCCTATTTTCAAATCTAAAATTTAACGTTTGGTCAGTAGGGTGCACGGAAAAAGCACTTTTTTTGATTTATGGCATGCACATTTAGAGATATGTTCCATTGCTCATAAGTTAGTTATTTTTTTAAGATTGGTCAGCTTTTTTGAATGGTAGGAGTCCGTTTGAAAATCACGTGATAAATTCCATGTTACTATGGTAAGTAAATATGGTACCCACTATGGTAAATGGTTCTACACATGGGTGAATCCACGTCAAAACAACAAATGCATGACAGTCGAACATCTTCGATTTTGTTGATATATACATCTAAAAAAACACACAAAAAAGGTGACATCGAATATGTGTATATATATATAAGTTGGATTATGGGGGGTTTAGAAGTTATAGCAACATGAATTATGGCCCTATAAACAGTAAATTTATTTTTTTATGAAGATATATTTATCCAAAAACTTCGTACGTTAGTTCATAATACAGAGTAAAGCTGTAGGAATACGATCACATTTTTTAAAATATAAAAATTAAAATTAATTAATACTTAATTAGCCAAAAACCCTTAACTTTTAATTGTGATGATGGAATTGGCTGAAATTTTAAAAATAGATTGTATTTATTATAAGAAACATCGTTACAAAATTTGGAATGGTTATATTTTTTGTTTGTGAATAAATGAGAAAAAACTGTCGCTTAAATTTGTGAAAATTATATCATTATAAATTGACACATTTGTGTGACAGCAGCATAAAAAAATAAATCGAAGATGGTCGACTGTCACATTTAGAAAAAATTTGTTGTTTTGACGTGGATTCACCCACATTATAATGTAGATACAAAAAATTTCAAATTTTTTTTTCAAAAATCCAGCAAAACATTTTTGAAATTTTATGCAAAAAACTCTATAGTAGCATAAATCATCAATTTATAAAAGTAAAACTAAACCACAAAAAATGATTTTTTATGTGTCATTTATTTTTTAACTTGATTTGTGACGCCAACAAAAAAAATTAAAGTCTGTTATAAGATGGATTAAAAATATAGATGTTAGTTTTATTTTAAAAGTTACAGGATTAGTTAATTAATCTCCTTTACACAGCAAACACAAAACGATCAGAACAATGATTAATTGAATGGCAATAAACGCTCCTACGACTCCATACGCGATAGTTTGATATCCCTTAATAACATCCGCAATTTTGCTCCAACACCCCTAAATAATATAATATATAAATTATTTTAAAGTAATTACAATTTCTGCAAACGATAAAGATGCATCTACTTTGGTAAATGGACATGTTAAATTATTCTTCAAGTCTTTACAACAAACCATGGGAATAACCTTGGTTTTTCCAGATATTGGTTCGATTTTAACGTATTTTGTTGCATTCTGAAAATCGAGATAATTATTAACACCGCAGCATTGTAACTAAAAGTGTATTATATAATTATTCTTAACTAAGCAAAATTAATCGTGTTATTAAAAAAATTTTAAAAATACCTTTGTCATAACTACATTCCAAACAAGGGTGGGAAACGATTTTGTGTCATTTAATTGTGTGTAAAATTTATCAATAGTGGAAACAAGTTGTGTTTTTATCATTGGAGTAAACTAAAAAATATAATTTAATTAATTAAATTTATTAATGTTAATTATATTACTGTTCCTGTAGCCAAAACTATGACCAACACAATCTGTACAAGAACGAGTACCGACACAATGATGAGATACTAAAATTAATCAAAATAATAATAATTTTATTTGGTTGGAAAAAAAAAATTCTTAAAAATTACCAATCCCAAAAATAGCTTGTTCTTGCAACACACCCCACAACATCCAAATATTCCTGTGAAAAATAAAAATGCACCTAAAATAATGAGAGGTAGTGAAAAGGGATCAGACATTTTTCCAATGTCAAAGCCTCCCAGATTTTCTGCACTTAGGTATTGAGCTTTCTGTTCCTAAAAAACATTTTAAATTTTTCATTTCCAAATATTTAACATTTTAAAAAATAACTTGTCAAATAAATTACCGCAGATAGAATGTAACCCATTATTATCGTGGTAGCTCCCACCTTGAACACTATTCCTACAATAAGTCCTGCCAATCCGATAATCTTTAAAAATGTTTATAAATGTTTTGTAAAACAAATTTATAAAATTTTTTACCGAAATGATTAAGTTGACGATCACTAAAATTATTTTACTAAATCCCATCACTATTCCTCTGCCTTCTGCCATGTCTTTGATTTCAAATTAAAATTATAAAAATTGAAAATGTTACAAATAAATCGTAAATTTATAGTGTATGTAAGTTTGTGTACAACTAATTGTGCGTTTACGTTGACGATTCAAATTTCAAACACAAGTAGACCAGAATCTAGATTTCACGAGTAATTGTTTTTTAAATCTCACGTTCAAGACTTGTATGTTAAGTGGAACAATCTCGAATGAGAACATTTCGCATTATAATAAATTATGTTATATATAAAAATTATTTTATCAAGTTTCTGAGCTTACTAGCGCTACCTGCTCTCAACGTGACTTGTGATTTCAATGGTGATAATTATCTTTAATTTTCCACTTGTATTATTTTTTCAAAGTAATAGTATAATAGTTATAAAATGAGAATAATAAATACTGTGTGTACTCATTAATTCTTTAAATTTAACATTTTCTGATACCTAAATCAATTATTTTTCATTTATTAATTCATTTTCGAGCACAATTCATTAATTCATCATTAATTAACATTTTATATTTTGTAATTAATTTTCAAAAATGTTGTGTTTATTTATCTACCATAGTTAAAATGTATGTACCTTGTTTTGAATGCAATATTTTTTGATTATGTAAAAAGATCTTCATCATCAGTGATTATAATTTTAAAATAATATATTATCAGATTAAATATTTTATATTTTATCTATTATATATTATTACTATAATAATCTAAAATAATCACCCGCAGTGCATCCTAAATTGGGGTCCCTAATAGTAATTGTTACTGTAAATCATTTTTTTAAATAAATTTTTAATAACCCATGAATCCTATAAAGACATTAAATTAATTATTGACGAGGAAAACGATAAAAATGTTCAAATTGTTCAAAGTGTCATTTTTTAACTATTTAATCAATTTTGAATTGCGATTTTAATGATATTTAAATATCTTATTTAATTATTTTCATGAATTCGATGAATATTTTTCTTATTTCTCCGAAAGTTCGCTAATTATAATTGAATGTGATTTCTGATGTATTAACTAAAAAGTTATCAAACATTCGACAATATACTTTCAAAGCATTCCGAAATAAAAAACAAAATTATTGTCGTAAAATTTTAATTATGAATGTTAAAAAAATATATTTTAAATTGTTCAAAAAGAGCGAAATGTAATAAATGTTCATATTTTCGTTCCAAGTAAAAAAGCTGGGACAATAATATAATTATAAATAATTTATACTATATATCACAGATCTTTACAAATTTAAAACATCGATTGACCCTTTTCTAAAAGCTTATTTAAAGTATAATACCACCATGTGATTAATAAATTAAATATATATATAATACTAACTAATATACCAGTTTTTTGTACATTAAACCTGGACTACCACATGTAACCTACAAAAATTACACCAATTTCAATTGTATACAAAATATATAATATCCTATACATTTAAATTAAAATGCACAATTGACATATTTCCATTGACATTGTATTGTGCTATTATTATTATGAACATTATATATAAAATTCAAAAAAAAATCTCAAATTTCACTTTTACTGCTGCTACTGAAAAGACCACAGACACTAGTGATAAAAATATTCAATCTGAACAAAACCGTACGTCTGAAGACAATAGAAACGTAAACTATTCTGTATCGAGTCAAAACACAAATACTTCCAGATTTGACAAAGGCGTACAAAAAATCCATAATAGTGTGAAAAAAATCGTAAGAAGTAAAACAGTTGCGTCAATATACAACTCAAAAAACCCCAGTTTTGGCAAAGTTACAAAATCCAAACACTGCCAACAAGATTCCACGTCCAGTGGACACAATTTAATTTTATCCGAGAGCAAAAATATCCAATATAGGACAGAATCTGATCTAATTATAGAGTGCGCCTATCCACTAAAAACAGATTCAAAACTGACTGGTTCAACAAAGGCCATTTTAAAAATTAACAATTTCGTAAATAAGGTGAGTTCGTTTCAGAGAAAGCAAGATTATAATAAAATTGCATCTAAAGATAGCTTGCAAGAAGAGTAAACATTTAAGTATTAAAATATCTATTTATTTATTCAATTTATATTTCAGTTTTGGCGATAAAAATACTGAGATTGACAAGAATGAAACATCTTAGTTGTAGGAATGGTTTGTACGGGTCAAAATCAGCAGGAGTGAGTCGATCAAAAGTACCAGATGACTTTGTAACTTGGAATGTTGTATTTGAACAATATAAGCCAATTGCGTACACTAGTCGCCACGTATTGAATAAGCCAGAATGGGCAGATGTCGATTTAGAGTTGAATAACAAACAAGCCAACTTGTAATAACATTTTATAAAATAATTATAATATAATTATCTGATCATTTTATTAAATCGTATTTTTTTAGACTCATTTTGAAAAAACACAATATTGAATGGAATAAACGATCGCAGGGAATAGACAGAACTTCTTTTATGGGAGAGTACAAAGTGGGCCCAGATTGTATTCCAATGTAAATTTTATTTTAAATTATAAATTTTAAATTTAATTTAAAATAATTAAAATTAAAAATTAGAAATCCTGTAGGACGAACAGGTATTGTTGGTAGAGGAGATTTGGGGAAATGGGGACCCAATCATGCTGCTGATCCAATAGTCACGAGGTTAATTTTTGACAAACATCATAATTTTTTTATAAAATTCTAAATAATTATTTATGAAGTTATTTAAAATTAAAATTTTTTAATTATAATTTTTTAGATGGAAAAGAAACAGGGAAGGTTCAATTTGCGTAAACAACCAGGGAGATAAAATATTGCAATTTATCGCTATAAAGAGGAGAGACTGTGGGGAATGGGCTATTCCTGGAGTAACATTTAAAATTTTTAATAATTTTTAATTATAATTATAATTAATTATTTATTTATTTGATATTTTAAAATTTAAAATTTCTTAGGGAATGGTAGATGACGGTGAACGAGTTTCCGTTACTTTGCAGAGGGAATTTCGAGAAGAGGCTTTAAACACCCTCGAAATGAACAAAGATGAACGACGTAAAGTTGCAGATAGTATTAAGCTTTTGTTCTCGAATGGTATAAAGGTATTTATAACTATAGTTACTAGTAAAGTCAAAACGTCAAAACGACAAATTTTTAACAGATTTGTAAGTGGACTTTTTTGCTTCTTAAAATATTTACAAGATAAAAAAATTAAAATATACTTTTACAACATATTGAATACAAAACAATAATATTTTTTATTAATAAAAATTAATTAATTAATTAATCACTAATTAACAAAAAAACTGAAACTTCAAATATATTTTAAATAATTGGTTAAAATTTTTTGTATACTTTGATTGTATAATTTTAAACAACATGTCAAAAATTTACAAGAGTATAATAGTTTATATTGAGTAGGTCGAGTCAATTTTTCATTCTTTGGGAGTTTGAACTTAAAATAAAAAAAAGTTTTCAAAATCGGACCACGGGATCATACGCATACTTTTTCCACCCAAACTATACTTATAAAATTGATAACATTTACGTATCTGAGCAACCATATTAACTAAATCTTGTATGTGGCTCGGTAGCGATCCCAAAAAAATTTTAGAACATCTCATTATAAACTATAATTTTAGTTGTTTTAAAATTTAACCATTTACTGACCAGTCCTATTTTTTAAAATATCGACTAATACCTTTCAAATTATTAATAGCATTTTTCAGAGTAATTCATTTAGTTGTAAAATATGTTTCTAAAAAATTTTTAGAATATTTTAATTGGTGCAGGTTCATGCACTTTTGACCCCATATTATGCTCTTTTTTACTAAATTTACTATTTTTACTAAAATATCTCGTTAAAAATAACTTGATGAAAAAATTTATTAGCTTTGATAAAGTAAATATTTTTATTTTATTTGTTAATTTATTTAAAATAAATATTACTCAATTAGATCTTTGAAGGATACGTCGACGATCCTCGCAACACAGACAATGCTTGGATGGAAACATCCGTTTACAATTTCCACGACTCTGATCACCAGATAGATAAACTCAATCTACATTCTGGTGACGATGCTACTGGAGTCACTTGGATGGATATAACCCCAGACATTTCACTATATGCCAATCACTCTCAATTCATACAACAAGTCAATAACATAAACAAGAATAAAGAATAAAAAAATAAAAATAAATACCTTTAAAAAAATATAATTTAAAATTACACATGTTGAAATATCTATCCACCATTCACTCCATCCTCCAACCTCGTCAGCAAACTAGAAATACCTGCCAACTTCAGACTAAATTTGGTAACTTTTCCTTGATGGTAAACAATTTCCGCATATGATATATTTCTAATGAGACAAATTTCATTCGTTTGTTTAACAACATGTTGCATCTGTCGCACAATGAGATTTATAAGTTGCTGCAAAGTATCCCTAGCTTTGGTAGACAATACTTTTGCATACATGTGTTTAAGTGAATTTACGATGGCTTGTGATGACCCTATGAACTGTCTAATTAGCGTAAAGTAACTCTGAGATCCGAGAAATTTGTCGTTCATGGAACATATTTTTGTCGAAAGGAAGGAAATGTTTTCAAAGTAAGTTTTGGCTCTTGAAAACTCTATACAGATGAATTTTTTGTCCAGTTTGTTTGTACCCGAGAGATTATCGAGTTGTGTTTGAAATTCAAACATGTTGCATTTTATAGTGACTGTACTGCTGTTACTCACAGTGTCATCTCGAGAACGACAGGCAACTCTATCAAATTCATCCGTGGATAAGTGCATAGATAAAGTGTCATCCAGTTGGCTTTCAATGTAAGAATCTGTGAGCGCTTTATTTTTTGGTGGAATATAATTGCTAGCCTCTGAATCTTCTCTTCTGATGAATTTATTGGCACTCTTGTGCATCTTTTTTATTTGATTTTTACAACTTGCAAGCTTTTCTCTAAATGAGCTATTGATAGTTCCTACGTTAAAACTTTTAGGTTTGCATTCATGTTGAAGGATTAAAAGAAGTTGGTCAAATAGTTGCAATAAAGCCATGGAATTTTTCTTTAGATTTTTAAATGCTACAAAAAGCTCTTTTCTTGTAAACGAATACTTTTTGCCATCTATATCTCTAACGGTATGCATAAATGTATCTAAATTGCTAATGATGGATTCATAAATGTCTTTATGTCCATTTTTCAAAATGTAGGCACACATTGGCGTAGTTCTATCAAACTGTCTCGTTTCTCGAAGAAATTTAGCCACGTTACTCAAACATTGGTCGAAATCGGTAGAATCTTGTATAATATTGCATTTTTTATACAACAAGCAAACTACTGAAATGTACACTTCATGCGCATTCTTCTCGCTATTTTTCCTCGAAACTACATCATTTTCTCTCTTCATTATTTTATCACCGTAACTCTTGGTAGAAAATAATCGACATTTAACATTGGGCATGGTAGAAAAGACGGTGGAATCATTGCTAATTTTGTTTACACGTTTTGGCACCGGTTCGATTAATATATTTTTACGATTAGTGTTGAACTTTTCAGTATCCCTTCTTTTTATTCTGCACGCCTTTTTCAAAACATTACCGTCATCAAATTCAAATTTTTCGTCGGTATTTAGATATTTAAGCCGCTGTGATATATTTACAGTTGTTTCATCACAATAGGCGCTATTTTTTCGCGCTCCAGTGTTGGATTGGTACCCACTTGAATAGAGAGATCCTTTCATTTTTGGATGCAAAATTACAGTGTTTAAATTGCAATTTCTGAGGATTTGAATGATTAAGGTCGTAAAGTTTGGAAATTATACAACTTTACTTTAAATAATGTTAATCTATAGACATCTAACATGGAAAAACACTTTACATTAATTCAAGTATTTACTTTTATGTACCAAGTTGAAGAAATGCTTGTTCAAATAAGTTTTACTACAAAATGAAGATATAATTCACAAGGCGCACAACTATACAACTATACGTTATTTTGAAAATATTTACTTAATGCTATTACTGAAAATCGTTTAATAAACGTCGTTTATGGAAACATTTTTTTAGCGTCCACCTGATAATGATAATTAATTCCATTGGTGCCAAATTGATTTCATACATTATCCTTTATGTAAAATTGACACGTATACAAAACGTTTCTTCATTCTTATCTTCCTCATCATTAATAAAAAGTAGGATATTATCGGTCCTGTTGGGCTGACCAGATAAGAAGGTAAGTCCGATTGTATGTATGGCATATGGCTCCATATCTAGTTGATTATTCCGCAATTGCATCAATGAGGGTTTATTACACCTCAATTTGTACAATTTACGGTGTTTGTATTGGTTTGTGTAGGATATTTTTTTGCTGCAAGATTTCAAAACTCCTGTATTTTCTTTCGAAGCCACTCCACAGGGTATATTGAGCTAATTGAATGATAAAAAATAAAACATAATATATATTACGTCAAAAGCCTTCGAAATGTTGACAGGCGAACAGTTGAGACAGACTAACCACGATCGAAGTAAATTGTGAGAGTCGACGTCCACAGCATTGATATAAAACTGACGTTTCCCGACAACGTCAGATCTTATTCCTAGAGCAAGTTCTTGTAATGAATTTGTAGGTAGCATGAAGGGTTCATCCGGAACAACCTTCATTTCTTCTTGCGATGAACAGTAGCATTTAACAAGCCGAGAAAGATGATCACCTCTACAGGAAAAAATATTAATATTTACAATTACATATTAAATAGCGTACCGTAACAAGACTGTAAATCTCGAAGTTTGTCCTTGTGTCGACGATACGTCAATTTTTTGTAAACAGTGTATTATAAACTGCCATACAAATAGCGGCTTTATCATAAATTGGTCGCTATAGACTGACAAATAGAATGTTTTGACATACGGAGATGAATTTCCAGTGCACTTTTTTTAAAAAATAATTAAATAAATAAAATTTTTAAATATTTTTACCTTTAAAAATACGTCAAACGATTCGTTGGGGTTTGTAGACCTTGATTCACAGATGACAGTCGGATCGCTGCATCTTACAGATACTTGAACAGGCATGTCGTAATTATTACTTATGCTCGCTACATTCGCGATCCTTATTGATCTTTTAAAAAATGTGTTTTCCGAGTGATAAAACCTAAATATTTTTGACACCAAAGGACTTTGAATTTCAACGTTTAACGTAAGTGAACTGATACACTTTTCGTTAGTTTTGAAAAAAATTTGGACCGTTTTACAACTCATGTTTCTATTGCTAGATTTCAAACTGCACGTTTGTGACTTTGAGTTGATGGAAGAAACGCCATCAGTGCCAGTAAAAGGCATTGGCAATTTAACCTCGTTTTCGCACGTTTGATCCATCGAAATGTATTTAAAAGGAATGTAAACCTTTTCTTTAGGTTTCACCAGAATTTTGTACATTTGGGACACTTGTTGACAATCATTTTCTCTATTCAGTGTCTTTTCCATTGTTTTATCGACTACTTGGACAAAAAGAGATTCTTCTATAGGAGTGAATATATTGTAAGCCGATTTTAAACAACGCCATTCTCTTGTATCGGTAATAAGGCTAAGAATAAAAATAACAATAAAATAAACGCATAAAATGTCCTTACTGTAAATTTTTACTACTCCATTCTATCGTAATCAATTGTTCATTGTTGAAAGGATTTAGAAAAGGAAATTCAAAAAATTCACTCGTCCCCATCGACACATACAAGGTGTGATGGTTAGTTTGTGATATTCTCAACATGTCGTTCAAAGCATGTGATTTTATTTGATTTCTGTAATTCTCTATGGCATTCAACTTTGCCCTTCGTAGAGCCTTTTCCTTATTGCACCCCTAAAATTTATTTATAAATAAAATAAAATAATGAAATTAATCAGTTACCAATGCAACAGATTCCTCCTTTTCACATTTCATGTGATTCACTCCATTTTCCTTGGTAAATTGTGCATTATTTATAAATTTCTTAAAACCTTCTAGTCTTTCGATATGTTTAACATCAATTCCATCACCTTTAATTTCCGTCTCTTTTACGACACAGTCTTCAGAAACAAACGTCTTTGTTTCATATCTCTCTTGAATATTTTTCAAAATGTGTTTCAATTCTCTATTAGTCTTTGATAGAACGTTGACTATACTCTTCATAACTTTTGGATTCCCTACCCCCGTATCAGTTGTCGGTGCCTTTATAAAGGTTTTTTTGTTGGTTAAAAGAGGCTTTAGACTGTTCAAGTTGCCTCCTTGAAACTGTTGGCCAATGTTATTGTTCAATTCCAACACACGCAAAACGTTTGAATCAATTTGATAATATTGACAAGATATATCTGAAGGCTGGCCGATATTTGCTATTCTAAGTTGTATAGTTCCTTTGTTGATCACTTTTGTATCCACCTGGACGATATTGACACCGGCTGAATTGATAATATTTTCGATATATTCAATTTCATTAATGTCGTTTTCACAGGTAGTCATTACTGATTTTTTATTTTGTCGCAAAAGAAATTTCAAATCTATGGTGCTAGATCCAATGTACATGAGAGAATCGGCATTCCAAATGTCTATTGTTACAGATTCTGTATTCAAGTAATTTAAAAAGTGACCAATTTCACCAACATTTAGAAATGCAGGGTCGATTGTGTAGTTTATTTGATATCCAGGAGTATCTAAAACCTGACCATTTTTAGCAATCTTTTTTAGAAAGTAGATTGTGTTTCCAGAGTGCATATCTTCGAGTCCGTCCGATAGAATTAAACGTTCGGTCGATGCAATTGGGAATCGATAGAATTTAATAGTAAAGAAAACGGAATTGGTGTATTTAAAGATGGAACTGCCTTGTTTCACACAAACTGTCAAAAACTGAAAGGTAATCTGATTTGTTTTTAAAGGATTCATTGCTTCCCTGTCCCGAACAAATTCAAACTCGGCATCCACATCAACATTACAAGGCAAATCCCCATCCATGTCCAAAATTTGAGGAAATCCAGTTTCGTATATCCTGGCGTAAGCCACTCTGTCTAAATTTCTATTTCTATTCAATCCAGGTATATCTGCAATTATCGGATATGGGTTAGCCAATTTTAAATTCTCGACAATATTATCATCAGAAAGCACAGTTTGAATTTTTTGAGTCTCGGAACAACTATAAATCTCCGGAGGCAAATAAGCCTTGGGAGTCAATTTGTGCATATTTGATTGTGCATACTGTGATTCAGTTGTAACATTAACATTAACAGTGTTATTGGCGCGGGTATCGATCGAATTTGGAGACATTACAGATATTTGATCGTTGACTCTCGTAGTAGTCGTTACTCTTCTACTTTCTACCATCGTATCTGAATCTTTATCAGAACTGATCATTTTAGACACTGACATTCCGGATCTAGGAGACAGGGGAACAGAAGTGGTCATCTTGTCTTCATTATAGAAAGTAAAGGCCAAAGTACCTTCAACCGTAGATTTGTTTGAATTGGTTTCGCTAGATGCAATTTTAATATTTTCGGAATTTGAAATGGGCCCCGAATACAAGTCAATTAAAACATTGGCAGTGTTTCCAAATTGAGCAGGATGCCACCTCGAACAACACATAGCAAAAGCATGACATTTCCCTGGCTCTTTAGAATTGTGGCTATTTTTAACATTTAAACTAGTACATTCCTCAAATGTGCAATATAATGTAAATATCAAAGCTAATGATGGATCGTCAAAAAATGCATCCAGTTGTATTCTTTTTTTGTAGCCAAATTGAATTTCCGAAAATTCATTTTCTTGTCTGCTAATCCTCGCCTTTCTCCTGATTGATTTATTTTCGTCCAGATTCAATAAAGTGAGATATTCGGGTTCATCTACAAAACACCAACCATTGTGCAATCCAATCTTTAATCTTCTTTCCACCACCTTTAATGATGTACAATTCTTATTCAACAAATTGTTGACCCTCATTTCTTGATAAATTTGCACAGAAATATCATCCTCCATTTGAACAAGACTAGTGGTCATTTTCAAACAAATTTTCTCTATATAAATGTTTGTATTTTTCAACAAGGACACTTTTTTAAAAGCACTCGCGTTTAACGTGGTCGTGCCAATTTTATCCAAACCGGGTATATAGTCATTGGCGCAAATTATCGTGCTTTCTGGAAACAAATGATACATTTTCTCCATCCGTTCATGACTCCTCTTGATAATCATTATGGACGCACCATTTGCAACCAAGTTTTGATTGTCGTGACTTGTCCCTTGCAAGTCAATTAAGGCATAACTGGATCCATAAAAGAAGTCTAGACGTGTCGGAATCGGCGACTTTGTAGAATCTACATCTTGAAATTCTGCAAAGTCATTTATACTTACAAATGTCCACCCCAGTAACTTTTCTTCTTGGTTAAATTCACCGTCATTATTCTGTTGAATCAGTTCAACCACCACAAATTTTTCACCTTCATCAATAGTCGTGTAAAAGTAAAAATTTTGATTATAGGTGATTTTAGACGACTTTTCTTTTGAATCTAATTTGTTTACAATATCTGGTAATTGGACCAGACGTCCAAAAAATGCGCGAGATCTGACATCAAAAAGACAAACTTTGCAATAATAAGAAGCTGTCGTTTTCTTACCCTCGTTTTCAACTTGAAAGCTTTTAATGGTTATACAAATTGGGGTGTAGTTTCCGTGCGAAATTTGAGAGTCGTTTTCCGTGTCGAGGATAAGGCGTCGAGAGGAATCAAAATTATTTTGCCATCCTTCTCCGTCATCAATGTTCATTTTTTAAATAATATAGATAATAATATTGTATTTTATATTTTAAACGTTTTTCACCAAATTGTTTCGTCGTTGTTTTGTATTTTGTGATGAGTTGCGGTGTTTTCATTTTATTGGGGTAAGTAACCATTTACCGAAATAAATCAATTCAAATCAATAACGTAAAATTTAACATTAATTATGAAAATAATTGGAAATTGTAACCATAATTTAAATTTAAATAAAATTACCTTTACAAAAATACAATTTATAATTTATAATATAAATTGTTCATATAAATTTTATATGAATCTTTGATTTTCAATAATTTTACAATATTCTCAAACATTCACAAATAAATTGCAGATGGCGGATAAAATTATGCATGTATTATCGTGAATGATATAACCATAGATACAGAATTTAGTTTATTTTTTAATAAAATTTTTTTATTTATAAATTTTGTCATTTTTACACCTGACTAATTGTCAAACTGTAAAATCAGTAATAAATTACTAATAATGATTCACAAGCTATGTATTGATGAAATTCCAACCAGTGTATTTTTAAAAACGTATCAAAATTCTCTAGTTGTTGTCGTTTCTCAATGTGGAAGGATCAACAAAATTGTAATTAAATTTAATTAATTGTAATTATATTCAATAAATTCATTCAAGATGCAATATAAGAGAAACACAGGTTTCGTTTCATCTAGTGAAAATTACGATGGGACTTTTTTACTAGGAGCGGGAGAAGATTTAGTACATTTTATCCAAAAAAACTTTTTTAGAAATTTTTTAATTTTTTTAGCACAAAACAAAAGCCTACAGTGACTGTCTAGTAAATTCGTTAAAATTGAAAAGCAGCAAAGTAATTTTAATGCTCGCTCTGAAAAATGAGTCTAATTCTTTTTTCAAAGCATTAATAAAAGAATTTCCGGAAATTGAAGGCGTTTAGAAAAGAAAGATGTTTTTTTGCAGAAATTTATATTTTAAAAATATATATTAGATTAATATTTCAAAGATTCAGTATCACCTTGATTCATAAAATTTATGATATAATATATCATTATCTTGATGTTAATTATATATAATGATTCGCAACCAAAATCGATTTTTCAAACTCTTGGAATCAAGTTGCAAAAATATTAATCCCAATTCAATTTAAATTGATTCAAATGTTACAAAATCTTCCCAAATGATTAAAATTATTAAACCCACAAAAGAAGAATTATCGACATCGTCATCCCTTTACAATTGCAAAAATTGTAGCGCATTTTTGTGCACTAAAAACGATGTAATAACTAAGGTAAATTTTATTTAAAAATATTTCAAGACTGCAATCTTCCACAATTTAACATCACGTTCACTACATTTAGCCGACGGCGTACAATCGGGTCTTTGTATTTCTTTAAAATTTGGTATATTGGTAGAACATGTGCGTATGAATATTTAAATACACGTTTAAATACTGTAAATTTCAATCTGGTGAAATGATGGGCTCAAGTTATGAGACGAAAGAGGAATTAATTGTTACAAATCTTCGTTTATTCATAATCATGGTATTTATGAACAAATTTATAAATTTTTTTGAACTGATTTTTAATGTAAATGTGTCAATATAATTTAATAGTTTAATTTTAAGCACAAATTATAATTTCACCAACGAAAAAATAAAATTATTGGGTAATAATCATATTTTCGATATTTAAAATGTATTTTTGTATAGAGCTCCCATTTTATACAAACATAATGTATACAAAATTTCTATTCGGGTTCTCAATTATAACCTCGCCGAATTGTGTACCTTTGTTTATAATTATATATACCATGTTCATATTTAAATTATTATAAATTTGGTTAAATTTATTTGTAAAAATTTGTTTTATGAAAATTGAAGATTTGAGACAATATTTATTTGAATAAAAAATACCACTTTTAGCCAGCTGTAGATATGTATAAAATATAAATAAAAGGGGGTCCGTGGATCCATATTGAATACTATAAATGTGTGGTTTATCAATCAATTTTAATAATGGAAATAAACGAAGTAGAAATACTGTATTTCAAATACACAAATATTTAAGTATGTTTAATTTAGTTTTGCATTGGGTGAAAATTCATGTCGAAAAAGTTATTTGCATACTCCACACCTTCAACAAACGTTTTGAACGACATCTACATAATTAAAATTACTAATAAATCAAATTTCTAACTTTTTAATTCGAAATTTAAAAAATTTTTTGCACACTTGCTCATATACACAATGTATTTACACATTGAACAATATATTAAAAAAATGAGCAAAATCGAAAAGGTCGACTGTATATGACTTTCTGGATATTTGGTGAAATATAGTGAACTTGGTGTTTAGTAAAGTGGAAGATTGCAAGCTTCTCTTTGTTTTCATCAATTTGTATATTTTTAGTCCTTCAGTGGAAGGTATGGAAGTGTTGGTTACCTGACAAATGTAGTGTATAAAATACTTTATAACTTATAAATTATAAGTCATGCCCCATATTTAAAGTAATGTTATATATTTAAAAATATTTTAGTCACAACGTAGAGGTACATCGTATGGGGGTAAAAATATTATTAACCGGTTCATATATCGTGGGAGATATTTCCTGTATATGTTGTGAGAGTACAGTAGGCTGGAAATATGTAAAAAATTATTAATTATTAATTATAAATACTATATTAGCAGCTTTTAATAATTATTTAATAGATAGAAACTTTTTCAAAAAAGGAAAAGTACAAAGAAGGAATGTTTATTCTAGAAGAATTATGCCTACATCGAATAAACAGATGGAATTATAATCAAGAATATTTAACATGAAAAAAATACATAATAAAAAATAGAATAAATAAATCAAATTGTATCAAAATAAACTACAACTTGGAAATGTTGTAATAAAAAAATCTTGTTGCTTTAAAAACGTATCAATTTAATTACAATTTAATTTAACTTATTTATCTAGCTCAGAATGTTGAAAATGATTTTGTTATTTATATTTGCATGCAATTGCATCCCCAGTATAAATGCACGAAATGGAAGTAGGGGAAGAATTCAAAATTCCAATATAAACGAGAGTACGTATATATTTAAAATTTAACATCAATATATTTACTATATATTTAATTAATATTATATATGTAACTTCATATTTATAAAAGAGTGTTAGAAATTACTAATTAGAATTTAAATTTATAAAATTAATTTTATAGTCAAATTACTTATTTTAAGATGGTAATTTAAAATTTTATATTTATAAAATAACGAAATGTCATTTTTATTATTTACAGTGCAAGGTTTGACCATATTCACAATATTATAATAATTAAAAAATTTTTATGATTATAATTAATATTTATAATATTATAAACCAATCTAGAAGGTTTAACAAAATTACTAAAGTTTTAATTTAAAATGTAAAAAGTACAATTAAATCTCTACAGTGGGTAAATTATTATTTATAAAATGGAGGGTTCTTTATAAAAAATAATTATCAGATGGTTTAATAATTAAATTAAAAAATCAATTTTTTAATTTTTTTTTAAATCAATAATTCAGTTGGTAATTAAGTCTTATTTTCGTCAAATTATATTGCAGTCTTTAAATACTATTTTCAGTCGGTAATTTTTTTAAATTGTAAGTATTAATTGTTAATTATATAAATGTATAGAAAGTAAATTTCTGGTCCCATAAATTTTATGATAAAATTAGACGTAAAAGTACGCAATTTTAACTTTAAAATTAATAACATAGTCAGTAATTTTAAATAATAAAATAATAATATATTATAAGTCACATTTTCAATTTATAAAGTTGGTAAAATTGTTATTTTCCAAAAAATATAAAAAATTAATTTTTATTATCCCAGACTGTAATGAAATTACGTTTGTACAATTCATTTTTAATATTATATATAGATGGTATTTGATTAAAATGTTGCAGGTATAAAATTAAATTATATTAGGATGTATATTTTAATAATTATTTAAATAATTAATAATAATTTTGTAATTAATTATACAAATATATACATTTTCAGTATGTAAATATAAAATTTAATATTTAAAAAAATAAAAATTCACATAAATAATATTACAATCTATTTATAGCTGGTAAAATGGTCAACAATAAACAATTAATAAACAATTAACACAGCTGGTAAAAATACTATAAAATAAAATAAAAATAATAAATTTATATATATTATTTTTATCATGGAAAAAAAATTTATCCAGTTTGTAACATAATATTTATACAATATTATTTATTACACTTTAATAGATAGTAAATTTTTTTTATAATTAAATTTTTTTCATCTTTTTTTAGACTGTATTTAATTTTTATTATTTTCATTTTATAAAATTATTAAAATCACTTTTTGCAGTCTGTAAAAAAAATTTTTATCTATCTAATTCTTATATATAATAATTTTATATATATTATTTTAAAAAATTCAATCACTGCAGTGTGTAAAAATTACAAAAAACTTATATACCATCATCGCTATATTATAATATTATATAATTATAATTTATAGTGGGTTTATATTATAAACTTTATTTAATTTAATTCAATTCAATTACTTTTTTTTCTAGTTTAAATTTTAATTTTTTAAACCTAGTTGGTAAATTATTTATAATTATTGAAAATTGAATGTAAACTAAAGTCAGTAATTTTAAATGATAAATTTATATTTATAATTATTTTATAAATTTTAATTACGTTTTATAGTGAGTAATTAATTCTTAAAAGTTAATAATATTAACTTAATATTATCCAAATTATTTTATTTAAATGTTAGACTGCAGTATAAATTTATATCATTATTATAATTATAATTCTATATTTAAATAAAATTTCAATTCCAGTGAGTAAAGATTAATTTTATAAATTTATAAATTGACGATTTAGAATGTAAAATAATAAAAATAATTATATAATTTATCATATAAAATTAATTTATAGATGGTTATTATATAATACTATAATTTACATTTTAAAAATTGACTTTTATTTATTTAAAATAAATTCAACAGAGAGTTTATAAATACTTTTATATATTTAAAATATAAAAATATTTAAAAATTGTGTAAATATATCAATCTAGAAAGTGATAAATTTATTAGATCAATGCATTTTAAAAGTCATATTATAGCGAGTATTTTTTTTTCAAATATTTTTTACTTGGAGAATTAAATTTTATTTTTAAAATACATTATAGATATTTGTAATAAAATCTATGAAATTTTATAAAAATTTAATAAAATTATTTATTAGTGGGTGAATGCTCTCCTTCAAAATTGATATTTAATAATTTTATTATATAAATTTCAGCAAGTAACTTTAAACTTAAAATATAATTAATAATTTATTTATTATTTATTATAGAACAAAAATGGAAGTATATAAAAAAAGGAGGTGATTATATTATATTATAATTATATAATAAAAAAACTTGATAATTTAAATTTACTTAGATAGAAGATGTAATCTTCACATGATTTATATTATAAATTATAATTATGATTTTAAATTGTACACGAAACAAAATTATAAAAAATAAAATTTTCAGTCGGTAAATTTAAATAATTATAATTTTCGAACATTATCCTAGTCAGTAAATATAATTACATAACAATTAGTATTTAATATTTTATAATTTAAAACAATTAGTAAGTATTTTTTGCAAAAATAATTTATAATTATAATTAATTTTAAAATATTTTTTATTAGAATGTAATTAGAATGATTATTTACAAAGGAAACTATTAGTAAATTTTTTAAAAGATGGCAATATTTAATTAACAATTATTATTATCAATAACATCATTTTATCCCAATATTGTAAAACTTTAGATTGTAATTGAAATAAATTAAAAAATATAAATTATAAATTTATTATAAAAGTCTGTAATAATAATCACATTATAATAAATGTTTATTTTTAAATTTCGATAATTTGCATTTAGATTGTAATTTTATTACAAAATTTAAAAAATGGAAAAAATTAAATATAAATATTAGTGAGTAATTAATAAATTAAGTGAATTAGTAAAATTAAAGTTTTAAAACTTTCTTCTATAAAAGGACGTAATTTTATAAAATTTATTATTATAATAATTATTAAAATATTTCAACATTTCCCAGTATGTATTAACATTTTAAATTTAAAAATAATATTATAATTCATAAATTACTAATTATATTTACTATTATATTTATCTACTAGTGGGTGAATAAAAATTAATTATTAATATATAAATTATAATTAATAATTATACAATCAAAAAGAAGGTATTTATAAATTATACATTTTTTTCAATTTATGTTAATTTTAGATTGTAAGTTATAAAATAATATAAAATATTTTCTTTCAACTTTTTTTATTAAATTTTGCAGCTTGTAATGGCAAAATTTATTTTTTTATAATTCCAGATAATTGATATAATAATAGACGGTATTTTTAGAACATTAAAATTTCATTTATTTCATTTTATATAATAATTTTATAAATTATAGAAAGTAAAGAAATATTAATTTCAAAATTATAAAGTCTAATTTTTGCTCAATTTACGTTTTAAAACGTTTTAAACCAGACTGTGAGACTAAAATATAATTTTAAAATATTTAAAATAATTTTATATGCATTTTAGTAAGTAAAATTCATTAATTTTAAATTAATTATTAATTATTCAATTACCATGTTTTATCAAATTTTTTATGAAACGTAGGAAGTATAAATTTATAAAATTATAAATTTAAAATATTTAATAACCAATGCAGTTGGTATTTTTGATGATAAATTATTATTTTTCAAAAAAAATAATTAAATTTAGTTTGTAATAAAAATTAAATAATGAATTTTTAAGTATTTTAAAAATATAATTTATATTGATTATTAGTGGGTTTTTTAAAAGTTAAAATTTAACTTTTAGTGATTAATTTTAAACATTAAAAAAACAGAAAGTAAATTTAATTTTAATTTTAATTAACAAAAAAAATATTTTTCTACATTATATATAATTTAAATATTTATTAAATAGCGAGTTATATTAATTAATAAAATAAAAAGTTCAACTTTCCATATATAGTCAGTAAAATAATATATTTATTACAGTTTATAATTATTATGTCAGGAAGTAACAACTTAAATTGATCAAAAAAAATATACCAATTTAAAAATATACAATTTTTAACTAAACAGAAAGTAACTATATAAATTAATTGTAGAATTTTTTTTACTTTTAAAGATTTTTAAATTACTTATTTTAGTAACAAGTATGGAATAAAACTAATAATTAATAAATTAAATGAAAATAAAACATTCAGAATGTAATAAAATTAATTAATAATAAATAATTATGTACATTTTATTACAAAATTATATAATGCATTAGGGAGTAATTTTAATTTAAATATTTTATAATTATTTTAAAAATAATAATATTAATTTAGAACGTAAATTAATAAAAATTAGTTGATTCTTTTTCATTACAAATACTTTTAAAAATAGGGTGATGAGAATTAATAATATAATTAGTTACGCGATAATTTAAAAAAAAATTAATTATATATATTTTTTAGATCGTCCATAATACATGCCACTACAGATGTTATAGAAAACTTAATGTCGTAATATAAATAATTATGATTTAATTATAAAATTAATTTATAAATAAAATTTATTTATTACAAGTTACATCTGCAATAATGGATAAATTATACATTGAATATTCCGGTAAATTTGATATCTCTTTATCAATATTTAAAAAGCTAGGTAACTGCAACTCATTCATTTTAGATGTAAACGTTTCCAATAACATGAAATTCATGCATCTTTTGTGACATGGCTCTTTATAAATATCTAATTGATAGTACGTCTTGTTCCACATGAAACATCGTCTCGTTTTTAAAATTGGGTAATGAGCAGAATCGGCTTGTAATAAAAGTGTTTTGTATTCTCGATAACCAATTTGTCTTTTCATTTCTGGACATTGACTGTTTTTATTAATTAAGCGTCTCGTATGCAAATATGACCAGGATGCTTAATAAAGTTTACATTTGAATTTTTAAAAACGTAATTAAAATTTTTTTTACTGTTATTTCCTCGTTTTCTAATCCTACTTTGAACTTTATCGTCGTTCGTAAGAAGATAATGATGTATAACATTAAACATGTGAGTTTCTGTAGGAAACAACTATACAATTAAAATTATACTAATAATTAATTTAAAAAAAAAATATTTTGTTAAAATACGGAAAAGTCGATTGGGCCTTTGATGAGGAATTTTCTCTTTTTACTGCTAGGTATAAGCCTATCAGATGTATCAATTCCAATTCGTTCACAAATACACTAAAAAAAATAATTATTTTACAAAATAACTTATTAAAAATAACAATCTAATTAAAACCTTAATGAGTTTCATCTTTTTTTGTCCAAATGATGTAGAATTGTCCAAAATATCAATATATGGATGTCCTACCCAAGCCTAAATGTAAAATAGAATAAATAGTTTAATAATTATCAAAATAAAACTCACCTTAATTGTCTTGGCGTCTAAAATTCTAGCCTCTTCTATTCCTTCGTGTCGAGTAGAATTATTATCACCACTATAAAATTCCTCGGCTCCTATAATAATTTACATTAATATTGAAATAATTTTTTTTAATTCATGAAATATAACCGTCTGCCGCAGATACCATGTGGCAAATATGATCATATCGATTGTCTCTCAAGTCAATCTTTAAATTATACTTTATTTTTTAAATATTAACAGTCCGCGACACCTTGAACAGTCTTAGAAAAAGTACAATTTGTAAATATTAAATTTAAATTGTGTGTGCATTATATATTTGTATATATATTTATATACGACGCACAAATATCAAAAGTATAAAATTTAAGCCTTTAAGCTATTTTTC
>JAUZND010087430.1:0-15477 GCA_034780555.1 Coelogynopora nodosa
AAAAATCGTCATTATTATAAGAAGCCATGGTGCGACTATTGAAAACAAGTTTAAACTTAAATATAATAAGCGGAAACTTGTTGTTCAAGTTTAAACTTTATTTATTTTTATTCATAAGAAGAAGTCGCTTGAACTACGACTAGTAAGTTTAAACTAGAAGCTTACCCAACATCATTCAGTTTCAACTTATAAGTTTAAACTTATTTTTATTCATACGTCCCATTATATTGTGCAAATAGGCCTAAAATCATGAAACTTGGCACAATTAGCTTCCTTAGACCATTACAAATATTTTTTCCCAATTAACCAAGTTGATCTTGAACGTTTGAACTTTGCCTGTGTTGACACAATGTTTACTATACTTTGGGTTTATTTTTGCCAGATATTTTACGTATAACTTTACATTTGGACCCTTTGGGCAATTGATGGAAAACAATTACATATGTTATAAAGAGTACTAGTCCTTGAATCTGTACCCTCTTGACCTTGCTGTTTGTGAATACAGCTAGTCGTTATATGATCTATTTTCCCTAAATGATATGATTGTTTCGTGAATACATTTGCAATTTTTTTCAATTATTGTAGCTAAACTTTAAGACGTGAATACTCTTAGAATCTGAGAAATGGGAATATTTAAAAGTGTGATGATACAAAGTAAATTGTAATTAACAATCAAACACGTGTTCATTGATACAAAACCATTTATTCAAAAAATTGTATCAGATAAAAAAATGGATTAAAATGACTTTCATGAGTATTAGCATAATCTATGAATATAAATAGAAATGACGTGATGTACTACTATTCAATGTCACGATGAACGCATGATAATATATCTATATAGCAAAATTTTTGAATAATTAACATTGTAAAATTTTAAATCAGTGAATAACAAGAGGTTATATACAGAGTCCCTTTGTGACCTGAAACCAATTCGACATCCCCCAGCCTAGCCCAGTTCCTGAATAAAAAAAATTAATTTTGAAATTTTGAAAAATTCATATAATATATATTTTTTATAAAACATTTTTTTAACAATCCCACAATGTCGTAATGAAATGAAAATCCACTTCTTTTTCCTAAATTAATTGAGCTCTGTACATATTAGCTTTTGTGTTGAGCCAATCCGCCAACTTTTCAAATAAATATTGAGTCAAAAATTTATCACAATACTCCTCCATTGTATCACACGAGCCAAGTTGTTCCTCCACCTTGGAACATAAGGAAACTCTATTACTGGTGGTGCAACATCGTCAATAGGTTGAAAAATGTCAATCATTAGCTATACTGCTTTAGTCTTATTCATGGCGTTCATCTTCGTCATTACTTTCAGCAGCTAATGAAATTTCGTTATCAAAATTATCAGTTACAAGAACTTCCATCTCTTCATCATCTTCTGAGATATTATCAAATCCGTAGCGAATCACAGGATTTCTTCTACGTGCAGAGTGCTCAGACATGATTATTATCACAATTATTTTCTCTAGACTGATAAAAGACTGTGGCTCACTAGGGCACGATAAGTTGCAATTACAAGCCAGTAGTGGTGATCGGTATGAAAATAGCTGAGTAGCTTACTGTAAACTCAGGATAGGTTAGACTCTACTCGGTGTTGATTGGCTGATAGTAGCAGCAGCAGCCGATAAAGTCGAAGCGATTCACAAAGTTCCGTTTGTATGCCGGCAACCAATTTTTCATTCACGCGTGTATGCCAGGGCTATCAGCTAGTATCTAGATTTTGTACAGTTACAAAAGACGTGTTTTTTAGGTCTTAGGCATGGTCGTTGAATGTATTTTTATGTCATAGGGCACAAAGGATTAATCCTGTACCGTTTTGCATTTGCAGTGTATCTTGCATCCTTTCATGCAACAATACTTAAAGACTTCTCTGCATGCATCTGATGCCGTGGATAATGTCGCCCATTTAGGTTCATATCCTTCAGCGTAGTACGTTTTTGCCAACCCCACGCAGATGGGTCAGAGAATCTAGAAAACCAAGAACAAATTTGTTGGCTTCGCCCACATACTTGTGGCTTCAGTACATGAACATATTTGACATACTGGGAGATTTTATTCGTTCACAGAGGACAGGATCCTGGTCGCTGCACAAAGATTGTCTTCGAGAAATGCTGCTTTACTTCGCTGCCGCTGGCGACAGCCATTAATATGGGAAGAGTGTCCAAATACATTTACAGGACCTGGAATAGCTCGTATACGATAGTTACGAATCCCCTTATGTACGAAATGTTGAATGCTGGCCTATTCATAATCCGCAGGAGTGACCAGTATTGCGCAGACTGTACATCGAAAGCTCTTGTCATCGAGCAGACGCTCATGAGAACAATGAAAGTCACGGGCGTATAAAACGAGGGGTGATAAGCGAAAAACAACGAAACAAATGGCTGCTATCGTTACCAATGTCTGCTACAATTAATGAATCGATTCAGGGGCTGAGCAACCGCATTTTCTCTTCCAGTGAAGAGCATTAGGAGCTCGCTTCCACAATAATGAAACATAATAACAAAGACGACATGAACATTTTCAAATTTTTGTGCGAGAATAATCCGTTTGAGCGTACAAAAGAACGGCGGAGTATTACTAGTGGTCTCTAGTTAACGTACGCAGAGCAAAGCAAGTGTGGAAGTAAATTTTCGACAAGATGTACAGTCAATATGCATTCCAGTTCTCGTTTTCCCGTAAGAATAAAGTGGTGCAGCTTGATGGACACGATAAACAGGTCCGCATTGATGGAGAAGAAGTCAGCATCGACCCCCAGCTTCTATTTAACGACTAATTTCTGTCGGTAATGCTCACACACGAACATGACATAGACTACCTTCTGCAATATGAATTCTCTACTCACTCGACGGCATTGTTCAACAATTGCGGAATGATGAGAGAAGCTATAAAATCACAATTGGCGGATGTCATCGGACAAATGTGCAAAGCTTTAAACAAACCGACACATTATTGGCTTCATTAATTATTTTTGATGGTGGATCCCTGCTTCATAAAATCCAATGGAAAAAGCAGTCCTCGTTCGATAATATATATTCCGATATGTTGACTTTGTGAAGCAAAGTGTGTGTCCCGTTGTTGTCTTTGATCGATACGAGAATGGTCTTTCGAACAAAGACAGTGCTCATCAAAAGAGAGCAAGAGGCATAGTTGGTTCCAAAATCAGTGGTATTTCAGGAAGCAAAGTGCTGACGACGACCAAAAGAGAGGTTCCTTAGTAGTGAAAAGAAGTTTTATTACCCTCCTTGTGCAACATCTCCAATCACAATGATTAACCTTTCCTTTGTGTCTCCCGATGCAAATGCATCAGTTAAAATATCAATGCTTGTTATAAAATACGAGTATAATACCTATTGATCTGAAATTTTATGATTTCTATTATAATACAACACATTGAAAGCACATTGAATATACCTGTGTCAAAAAATAAAATGATAATGTCATGTCCTTCCTGTTCTGTGACAACCATTAACTCGTAACTACAAATATTATACTGCCGATGCAAATGCATCACAACTATTTATAGCAGTATAATATATAGCTATACAAATAAACGTATTCTGCTCACGTCTTGTCTACACACAGTGCCTGCGTCTAATCCCATCGGCCTACACATTACATTGTGCCAGACAAATAGGTGGCCGAATAAAGTATTTTAAAAACATATTAGATGTTGTAACCTACAACGAGTTTGTTATCTGGGTGAAGACCCATCCAAATTTTCATCAAAATCATCGTTCCAAACGACGTTTCTACATAGATGAGCTATCAAAAAGTCTCAATGTTCTCTCATATACAACGTCGTTCAACCCAAATAAATCTGGCAGCTTCACTTCGTTTTCAAATGTTTAACATTTTGGGCTAGCAACTAGTTGCGATGGAACTACCCAACATCGAGCTTGGACAGAGACGGTGTGCGATTTGACCCAATAGAAAGCTTGTTCGCCGAAGGTGCAATCAATGCAACATATTTGTGTGCCCACAGCATGCTCATATTATACCTGCAATAACTGTGTATAATTTTTCTTTACTATACGTGTGTGCACACCAATTAGGCTGCATTAAATTTTTAATTCTGCTTCATGCTGCATGTTTTTCGTATTTTCCATATTAATGTCTATTTATCTATAGCTATGTACCGTTTTTGACATATTTCCTTTTTTATACATGCGTCCTAGATTACCCCTTTATACCTACGTACATATATGGTTTTTGTATGCAGTTTTTTCCACTGAAATATTATTTTGAATATATGTTGGCAAATATAACCTTGTTTTAGCACATGATGCATTTACATCACGTTAATCATTTTACCATGTTAATAATTCAACATTGTTGCTTTAGATCTATTATCAATCGTTCAACATGACATTGATTAATACTACTATAGGCTATGACATCATGTAATTTTTTATATTCATAGGTCAAGAACTCATGTTAGTCATTTTAATCACAGAATGCTTATCTGTTATAATTTGTTAAATAAATGACTTTGTATCAATGAACACGTGTTTGATTGTTAATTACAATTTACATCACACTTTTAAATATTTCTATTTCTCAGATTAGCTACAATAATCAATAAATAAAACTTTTATTAAAAGTTTAACTAATTGTTTAGCCAGTTTATGAAAACAGATTGCAAATATATTTACGAAACAATCATAGTGTGTAGTGAAAATACGACTGTATTCACCAAATATCAAGATCAAAGGGACACACAGGTCAAGCACAAGTACACTTTGTATGATGTAATTGTTTTCTATTAATTGCCTAAAGGGTCCAAATATAAAGTTATACGCAAAATAGGTGGCACAAATAGACCCAAAGTATAATAAATATAGTATCCAAACAGGCAAAGTTCAAAAGGTCAAATTCAAGGTTAACTTAGTCAATTTTGTGGCAAGTTTCATGCTTTTATACCTTTGTTCACAATCCTTATGATAATTCTAATGTTATTGGCCCACTATAATACATATATATATCATTTTACTTATCATTAATAAATCTATTTCTTTAATGTAAACAAAATCAATTTATTTAACTTATTTATTTAACCAGTTAGATGTTTTGGTAATTAATAAGAGCTGAAACGAAACAGAGAGCATTAAACAAAAAAGTACAGACGTTGTTTGGTATATACACGCTAGTTAATATGCTGATATAAATTATGCCTTTAATAGTATATTTCGTGTTCCGATTATACGATGGAAAATTACATTGTAAGTGTTAGGACTGACGTTCTACTAATTATGTTCCCTATTCACATTTATAGCCGGTGTTCCGATTAACCCGATTTTTTTAAAAATGTAGCAATAAGTTAAATAAAAAGAGTAATTCATTTATATTACAATTAGCCGTACCGGATTGTATTTTTGTTTGATTTTTTTAATCGATTAATCGAGTTCCGATTAGCCAGTTATATATAGCCGATAAATATATATCGCAACAATTATTAAAAACCATAATATATTGACTTTCATTGTGAACCAATAAATGAGCACATTTTAAGTAACAGTCATTTTTATAATATTATAAGTACTTATTATCGCTTGGATGACTTTTTAGGATGACAAAGTTAATGGTTCAGTCTAACTCAATTTTGTAACTATGCATATCACGAATCTTGCATTTACGATAAGTGAATGAAACTGAGTTAGCATGTGTCGTCATCCTAACGACGAATTGTATCTTACTATTGTTACTATATTGTAATTCTAGTTATTTCAATAATTTCTTAACATTTTATACATTGTTAATAATTTAATTACTTTATATTTTTAATAAATGATGATATTCAGAGCCGGTTTAATTCTATTAAATAAAAATGTGACATTTAAAAAAAAATTGTTTACTTTTTAGACCACTTCAGCTGTACAATATATATTCTTTTTATCAATATTGTAATATACATTTTTAGCAAGATGTTTATCTTTAAACCAGATATTGAACACTAATACATATTTCTATATTTTCATAGATTACTAAAAATGACATTTCTCTTGATATTTTAAAAATATTATTACTGTTCCTTTGCTATGTTCCACTAGTAACTTCTACTGAAATTAAAAAAACTTATATTGACGGTAATATCAATGTACTCCATTTAACTACTTGTACTTCCAATAACCTTTTCCCTAGAATACTTCCTATATAAATATATCGTTTTAAGCAAGACTACCGGGTCAGGTAGAATCCATAAACATGCTATTTTAATTTCTTGATTTTTGGTATTATATGGTATATTGGTACTTCTACAGTAGTACTAATGGACATCATATTATGTTTACTAAATAAAACAATCAGTTAGTAGTTCAAATGTTATGACAATATCATTTCTAATTCCAAAATAGTGAAGCAAATACATATGATCTTCCATAATCAAATACTTTTTAAAATGTTATTGGAAATGTGAGGGTTGCACGTGCTAAAATCAATTAATCAACTGCCCCCCACTATAGCAAAAACTGACTTTTGCATTTTTTCTGTCCATTGGTTGTGCTTTTTCTCTCTCCGACTCAGCAATATATAACACGAGCATGTATTACCACATAATCATGGATAAGGCATGTCGCATTATGTACAAGAAATGGTCGGACTTGCTTTAGTCTTGTTTTATTGGATGTTTGTTGTTACAAATACTTTCAGAAATCATAATTATTTTTCTTTCAATGCTGCCTGTTATTTTTTACATTCTAACATTCATATTGAAATAGTAGTTATCAGTAGGCCTATTCTGCTGTTATTATGTGTCAATTTGTAAAAATAAACAATACAGATGTAAAAAGCACATCAAAACAGGATTTCTTGTAAAACTATATTTACATATTGATAAATAAAGACAAGTAATGTTCACTTTAGGGAAATGCAAATAAAATTTACAGTGATTACGCCTTCTTGAAGGTGAAATCTCGGATCATTTGATTTAATTGTAATAAAACTTAAAATTTTATTGTGGTTTTTCTTTTGCATATTTACATATTGTATCCCACGAATTTTTATTTGCTTTTATAATAGAGCCGACTGTTAATTTCATCGTGAATATATTTTGATAAAAATTTAACATTCTAAATATTCAGTTTAATATAGATTTATCTTAAATCAAAATGTTAAAACTTTTTTTGCAGTACTTTGTCCGCGAAAGTTTGTAGGAATATTTATAAACAAGTGCATAGTTCATGTTGAAGCACTTTTACCTTTCAATTTTAAAACGTTTCAAATTAAATAATATGTTTTGAGAATTAAAATTGTTTATTTATGAGGCAATATAATCAACATTACAAATGAAAAAAATAGTGTTGTAATAGATTAAGCTGTTTACTTTTATTATTTGGAAATGTTTTCGTTCTTTTAAAATTTAAGTTAATTTTTATAGATAATTATGCAGTATGAAGAGTTTTGCTATTCGATAGATAGATCTTAAAATGACAAAATACTGTCAAATAATGATAAAAAATATTTGCATTTTGACCGACAGCCCTCCTCCCCCTTGGAAGTTATAATGATGTAAAATCACATTGTGTAAAGTGGCGTAATTAAAAAATAATGTCTGTTTTCAAATACAATGTTTTAATCGTGAACAATGTTACAATATACATTAAAATGATTGATATTTAATGAATAAACAGTAAATAAAGTGTAATGTTTTGCATCAAATACCGATATATGGTGATCTGTGTATATTAAAAAACATAATTGAGTTTTTAAATGAGTCCGATAATGAAACTACAATGACAATGACACATAAATTAATAAAAAAAACATTAAACCACACTTTATTGCAACAAGAATTGCACATAATAATTCACATAACATAATAGCTGTAATTATGTAACAAGCAACTTTTAATAAAGACATTGCACAGATATACTACGCAATGGAGATGGTATAACGGAAGTGTTTCCTCTATGAATATACAAAATGATCGAGTTAATTATATTGGCACCGGGAGAGCTTCGGCAACGAGTTTAAGAATTTCTGATGTACGAAGACGCCAGTTGAGAATGATTTTGCTTACTTGACACCAAGCCTCACCGTGATGCGGTTCAGCGCTGATGCAGCGCTGTTCAATGTCATTTTGTTGATCCTGAAATCACAGATCAATACTAGTTGATGATATATACTATACGGTAATTGCGTAAGAAACTACGTAAAAGTAGATGACATTATAGTGTGTTTTGTAAATATTGAAAGTGTATAATTTGATACAAAAATATGTTGAATTTAAAAAATAATATAATTTACTGTATTACAGTGTACTACAGTATGTATGGACACCCCCTCCTAGTCAGATTAAACATTGTATATTTGATCCGCTTTGACAATCGATTCAAAATTCCGAGATACCGGTAACCTCATAGGTAAATATTTATATTCGGAGACACGTCATTATAAAACGCCAGGCAGCATAACCTTTGTGTGTAAATGGTTCATTAGCTGAGCTAAAAATAATTTGTACCTAATTTAGGTAATTATAGTTAATGGTAATATTACAATGTCATGTTCTAGCTAGACTTGCAATCCATTTTTGGAAAATGTTAGCATGAAATTCATATTTATTAATTCACAACGTTGGTAAATATTACTATATGAAATAACGTCATTATTGACTGTGAAATACACGTATATTCAAAAGTATAACATAAATTACAACGTAGAACATATAAACATTTTATCACTCATGAGTTGGCACCATCTTTGGATTTTATAATGTTTTATCATTTATTATATCAATATCTAAAAAACAATTTGATAAATATGACTCGTAAGATTGAGATTCCATGGATAGTGGTTATTTGTAAGCTGCAGGCCCGATAATAGTTAATTATACAGCTTGCTGCATTATTATAAACTCACCTCGGTTCCATTTTGACATTCGAACTTGTAGTAATAGGCCCAGGCATCGCCAAGATCCGGGTCCAATTTTACGGTTCTTGTGAACCATCCACGAGCCTTCCGCAGCATACGTTCCGACCAGAACATTCTAAGGTCAGTGTATGGAGTGATAATAGAATGTAAATGATAAGCACAGATAATAAACTACTCCTAATATAATGTTGGATAATTGTACCAAACCTGAATAGAATTAAAAAATAGTCGTACCAACAATTCATTGTTCGAACATACGAATATTTAACTTGTATAACACATACAAATATAAAACTAAGGATCCTCTATACTATTTTTCAATTTTGGAAAAAAATATTGATAGTCTAAAATATATAGAATCATAATATTATAGACTACGTTATATGTTTTGTATTTAAATAGTTCTTTTGATACCAAATTAATGTCAAAATATAATACTTTTAATAAAAATACTCCTGAAAGCGAATCTCAAAGCAACTTTTTAAAATATTTTATTATATTTTCAATATAAAAAATATTATTCTCAATCTGAAATGCTAAACAAATTTAATCGGCGGATGCGCTCACTTGGAAACAGCCAACAGAACGTGTGCATCATGTTCGCATTTTTTGAGTGCATCACAAGACTTGGTCTTGCGCTGGGGCCGGGGAACCATAAAGATGGACTCGGCCCAGAGGAGGCCCGAGGTGGGGCACTCCTGTAGCGCCTTAGACATGAGGGTGTCTGCGATGGGGCGCATATTCGCCCTACACTCGAGTCGAATAGCTTCCAGCCTATATAGCGAGATAGTACGGGAGAGGTGAGGACGGACGATAACGGAGATGGAGGGAGAAAATAAGTGTGGGACAGTAGCCTATGTTGGGCATGAAAAATAGATAAAGTTATGGTATAGGCTAGAGAGGAGTTGTATGGAATAGAATGGGGAGTGTAGAGGTAGTGGAGAGGGAGAAGAGAGAGTGGAGAGGGAGAAGAGAGAGTGGAGAGGGAGAAGTGGATAGGCAGATGAGAGAGTGGAGGAGAGGAATGGAGAGTGGAGAGGGAGAAGAGAAAGTGATGAGGGAGAAGGGAGAGTGGAGAGGGAGAAGAGAAAGATTAGAGAGGGAGAAGGGTGTAAGAGATATAGAGAAATAGATATAAGAGAAATCTTTCGGACAGGATGGAATAGAGGAATAAAATGAACAGGATAATAATGAGGTAGGGATAATAAAAAAGAAGAAAGAATTAAGATGCATCGATTCAAACTATGAAAGACGGGAAATAATTATTATCTAGTCAACCTCTGAAAAGTAGGTAACTTTTAGCGTACAATATTTAAAGCTTATTTTTCTTATGTAAATAATAATAATTGTATATTTTTAAACAAACAAGCATGAAGTACCACAATGAGAAGCAAGGTACGAGTTTAGCTACAAATTTAGATAATTTAGCTAAATTAGTAAGCTAGTTTAGAATTAACAGATAAGTGATAATAGTATTGTTATTTCGTATCGTATTGTAAGTGAAGGAGTTCCTGTATCTTGTCGAGTGAGAAGGGAGCTGAATGAAGCAGTCGGGGCGGTGAGTCGAGCGTGTGGGTATGTACTGGAAGAGGACGTGGTCGTTATTGAGAGCAGCTTGAGTGAAAAGACGTAAGCCGGCTTTTTTACGCCTGGATGCCAGCGCAGGAAAATCCTCACAATTACACGTTTCTTGGTCTGCGCACCAAGGCTTTATAGGCAATTTTTAGGTTTTTCTTCGAAAGAATTTGCTTCAGGATGCGTAGAGCGTAAGAGCGTTTAGAAGCTATCTTAATGGTGTGATCGATGTGCGAATCCCTCTTCGTGCGGTTATTAATGATAACGCCGAGGAATTTTGTTTCGTTGACTATGGGAATACCAGCAAGAGTTATTGGTAGCAAGTTGTTAGATTTAGATACAAGGAGAGTGCAGCTCTTTTTAATGTTGATACGAAGACCTGTAGACCAATTAAGCATATCTGTGTGCTCGTCTGTCACGGTTTGATTGTTGGTGCGTTTGAAGATGGGGATGCAAAGGCCAGTGTCGTCGACGTATTTAATAATGCGGATGAGGTAGTCAGGCTGCCAGCAACGAGGCAGTAAAGGGCTGGCCCTAGAACCGAATCTTACGGAACTCCAAGATGTGACTTCCATGGTAGCACTAGTCGTGCATCCTATGACGGTGGACTGGGAGCGATTAGACAGATATTTAGAGATCCAGTCAATAAAACCTTGAGGGAAGTTGGTTGTGTGGAGGCGATTGGTTATCTGTTTATGGCTAAGAATGTCAAAGACTTTTGAATAGTCGTACATTATAACTTGGACGCCTGACACAATATTATGTGAGATGCTCCGTTAAAATGACTCCCATCACATCATATAGTATATGTCATTTATAACGGATTATTTCACTACCTATTTATATTGAATTATAGCAAATTTTAATGGAAGATTATTTCAATATTATTAAATTTAAGTAACTAGGCTAAATAGTTCTTAATATCACTTAATGTCAAAGCGTTTCAAAATCGATTCAAACTGAATCAAACCACAGAAATCGGATATGTAGGACGTACAACCACTGATATCCGATCTCTGTGAATTAAACATTGAAAATTGCTTGAAGTCGATAGCTTACTTAGCCCGAAGTAAGGTCGCCAGTTGCTATCTTCAAGCGAGTTTCAATCGGTTTGATTTCAAACCAAACCTGAATTGGCCTTATATTACATTGTGGGATTTTTATTATAATTCAAACTATTAAGAATCTACATTGAATTGAATATACGTAAGTCAACATTAAAAAACGTATTTTAGATTAATAAAAATGTGTAAAAAAATAATAACCCTGATTTATCTTTTTTTTGTATCTCGTTCAACAATATTAATTGCTTTAGATCGAAACCATTCTTAGCAACATTTATATAGATCTGTAGATATTTGTGTATTTTGAGTCATATATTATTGTAAAGCATACATATCTTTGAATACGTAATAAAAATATAAAACATTTCGCTAATACAGGCATACGACTTCCGTATGAGCCAAAAATATATCAAAATTAAAGAAAATTTAATTTCTATTGTGGTCACTCTATTTTTCACTTGGCATTGTTCATTTGCTAACATTACCACTGCTAGCATCAGTATTAAAATTATCATATGTCTCATTTTCGTTTCGTGAACAAATATTGCGAGAATTCTCGTCCATTTTCTGCGACTTCTTTTTTTTAAGTGACCTAATCTTTTTGTTCCGGTTGGACTCACTGATTGTTTCACTTACTCCATACGGATTCCGTCGATACCAGAAACTGGACTTCTTATCGAGAAATTGGGCTCCTGAGACCGTGTGTTGCTGAACGTCGCGACTTGTTTTCAACTTAGTACCAATAATTTGAGGGAAGCAAACCTTAGTTGTTTTATACATAGTCGTACGATCAGATTCATTGTTGTACAGATTTGAATAATAGTTTCGGTGTTGGTACATGTCACCCAGAAGTCGACGAGAAGTAGGTATATCTCTTTCCAAAGGTGGCATAGTCGGGACGGTTTTACTACCCTTTTTATCAATTGCCCGGTTTAAAATTACACGTTTCTTCTTCGCGACACATTTGCCTTCTGCTATCTCCTTTTCTTCACGTTTCTGATTAACTCGATTATAAAACTCTGTGAGATTCGTATCTTCTGTAATATTCAACTCATTATCCTCACTACAACAGTTTCTAATTGCCAACGAAGCTTTGTTGATTCCACGTGAAAATTGTGGAAAATTGGGTCTTCTTGCTAACCCCCGATGAAATATCATGAGAGCATTTTCGAATTCACCTTTCTGATAAAAGATTTCACCTTGCAGTAGCATTGCTTTTGGGTTCTGTTTTTCTAATTGAAGGGCTTTACCAACATCTTCTAACGCTTCCGTATAATATCCATTTCTAAGAAAACAATCAGATCGCCATAACAAGCACCGCATGCATTTCGGATTTTCTTCAAGGGCCAATGTTAATCTAGGTAGTGCTTTTTCAAACTGCTTAGTTAAATAAAGTCTTGAACCTTGAGCAGAGTACGTTTGATATTTATTTGCTGTATTGCAGTAATCTAATATTTCTTCATTAGCCATTTCTGTCGTTCTTGAAATTAATTATGACAATATAATATGTTATAAATGAATATTGATTTAAGTATTTACTTCTTAGATTAACTGTATATGTGTATGATATTAATCAATGGTTTAGATCGTTTAGTGAAATATAAATCAATAAACTTACAAATCTGCTTGAACCAGAGATATATAAATAGCCTAATATATATAAGTAACTACTATATAGCTACAATAATAACAAGCGCGCTTCAGGACTTTGCGGTAATTGGATTAGGCTACTTCAGTTAATACATAGTGACAATGACAACCGTGTTTCCGCTATCGGGGAAAGTTTGCCTCCTATCTTAGACTATCTTTGACTAGACTAGACTAGTCGAATGCTTATCGGTAATTCCTGAGAATTTAAATTAATCTAAACGTTCCAAACCATTTATTGTTAAACTTAAACTATTCATTATGATTAAACAAATTTCTCTCAAATGTAGAAAATATATGCAAATCTCGCCAATATTGGTATCTATCTATCTGCTTGTTGCTGAAAGTGATCGAAAAACCTCAAGGGCGGTTAAACTTTCCAATAATTGTGGCATAGAAAGATGATCGAAAGATCATCTAATATGAAAGATCATCGAAAGATGATTATTTTGAATGGCAGAAATTAAAATCAAATGACATCATCAGACAAACTATTTGTTTTACTTGCAACATTTTAACTTTGAAGAAAGGAAAAAGTTAACCAGTGTTCGAACTGGTGAAACAATTGCTTCAAGCTGGCTGTAAGACTAAATATATATTTTGCAGAATTAATGGGCGCATTTCTTACTGTTAGAAACGATAAAGAATGTAATTGCATTTAATACAACCAAATAGAAACCAAGCCATGTATTCATACCCATCCAATCAATAATCATATTTTATTTTTTTCTTAAATTTATGCGTCCGTTTTCGCTGAATCATATGGATAAAAAGGGCACGTACACACATTAATTTTATTCAAATCGATATAACTAACAATTTTGAATAAATGTGTGTTCAGCAGCTATGTAAGAGAGATTTATTTTCTCATTTTTATAAAACACTTATTTTGATGCGTACCATTTATAGATTTAAAGAAGGAATACTAATACTTTGTTTATTCAAACTTTTGTGAAAGATAGTATGGAAGCGACTGAAATTCACAGAATATTGTCTGACGCATGGGAGTTGAAATTAAAAAATAAAACCCTTCAGAAAAATGAAGAAACAACAAAGATTTTTAATTAAAAAACTATATATTTGGGTCGACTGACCCTTCTTCAGAGTTATAAAATATGATTAAATTTAGATTATACATGTTATAATATGGATTAACAATTTAAATCCTCAAAAACATAAAAGACCAATACTTGAACGAAAAGTTGTAATATCAATTTCCATGTCACGTATAGCAGAAATATAAATATATGAAGTGACGGAACAGTTTGTAAAAGTTCAATTAAAAAAAAAACCTTTAAAAAAATGAAGAAACAACCCTTCTTCATGACCCTTCTTCAGAGTTATACATATATATATATATATATATGTAATATAGATGGGGAGTTGAAAACGTATCGAGCCAAAGGCCTTTTTAAACATGTCGCCAAGGAATTGAGGGATGAGGAGAGAACGGTTTGTAAGCGAAAAGAAGTGTCAAGTGTTCTGCGTACATCTAGCATATAGAACAAAGCGTCGAACATGTGCAATTAGTTATACAGGAAAACCTTCATGCATCTATTAAAAAAATAAGTAATATAACAGAAATATCATGGAGTAGTGTGCAACGAATTCTGACTAAAGATCTTTAATATCGGGGCTTGTGCGCCAGATGGATCCCCTATTCTCTAAAGGACATAAGGAAGCAACAGCGTATAAGAGAATCATAAATTTGGTTGATGGATTTGAGTGGGATTGTATTCGTGAAATTTTGATGAAAAATGACTATACTAAACTCCACTTCCACCATCTCAAATGTTTGAGTATGGGCTGATAAAGCAGGGGATAGAAGAGCTGGCCGTTCAACAATTATTCGTCGTATGATGTGTGACATAAAGTACCATATTTTAGTTGCCATCAATTTCAAAGGAGAGTTTTACTGTGAAATTCTAGAGCTTCAGGAAACAATAATTGCAATTCAATATATCAAAATCTTACAAAATCTGTTGCAAATTCAACGTCGACATTAGTTTACAATAATGCATGACAATACTCGACCTCATAAGGCCAATGCAACCAATTTTTTTTACACAGCACGGAATTAAGCGCATCCCACAAAAGATGTGAATTTGTGTGATAGATTTGTATTCCAAAATATGGAGGTCATCAGGAAGAACATGAAACTTAATAACGTCCACGTCCGACTCTATTGAAAATACCTGATTTCAATGGGAGACTCCAACTTCTATCGTAGTCACGTGCTCTTAGAGAAGAGACGGGAGAGCTCAAAAACGTTTTCGTCAATCGAGACCTAACCTTTAATGAACAG
>JAUZND010087441.1:0-15470 GCA_034780555.1 Coelogynopora nodosa
TCCTTAAATTAATTATTATATTTCAAACTGATAAATAAAAATAATTTCTTTGGAAAAAAACGCGGTTTTCTGTAGAATTTTTCTGTAGAAGTTTTCTGTAGAAATACGTAAAAAATATGTTTTCGTAAATATTTTAGTAAATATCAATAAGTTGAGGTGTTCTACATCATACATCACCTCAACAAATAAAAAAATAAGTTGTTTCATTTTTTATTACCATGTATTTAAATTTTTACAATATTTATTAAAAGTTCTAGTTACAAATATCATAATAATTTAATTCTCAACACAGATTCGACCTCATGATTATAAAGACCTCGTGCTATCCACTACAGAACTAAAGTGGCGGAATGCAAAGGACTGACTTTTATATTCTTCTAAGACGCATTGATTACTTTTTCGAAAATATGTTAATATAATGTTATTTAGTTACGATTTTTAAATCAGAATAATTAATGTCGATTTGCATTTGTTGTGTGACATCTAAAAATATGTAAAACTTATCACGACACATATGAACTAAATTAAAATCATTTTGAGAATAAATTGCTAATTTATCAAAAAATGTAGTTTTCTATAAATAGTTCAAATAATTTATCCTTTTCAATATAATATGTTTCAATTCAAACCTCTTCTTTTTAATAAATGTAGACTATTTTCATTTTAACTTTTTTATTTATTCAATGTCCCTACATATTTTCTTTAAGATACATTTATTTAGAGAAAAAAATCGTTTAAAATACGCCTTATTTTAACTATTTATATTTCGCAATTGGTTCCGTAACATGTAAAGTTTAAGTTATGCACGTAATGACGCAGACACAATTTATTATGAATGTGTAATTTATAGCTCTCTGTTCTATGTATTGTATGTATGTATAGAATGTATGAATAAATTATGTACTGTATGTTTATAACAGTCTATGAAAGATATGACGCCATTAGATTATGGCAAATACAACGAATGACATATTAAAATATGCATAAGTAGTCTCCGATTCGGAATCACATTAACCAAATACCTAGCACGTCGGTGGGTTATTATTGTTGGGGCGTTAGAGCGGCGAAGCATCCCGAAAATGCTAATGAATTTAAACTAATATTTTGGTATAATGTTAATAAAATTTTAATGGTTTGTAATAACAAACAGCATTGTGAAACTATTGTAAGGTACGAAAAATTAAATGGTATTCATAAATAATTATAAAATCTAAAGGGTAAAATTAACCCACTTTCTAAAAATCAACTATTTCTTTACTAAAAATATTATATATAAATTTTTGTTAATTATCACATGTAATGTAAAGAAATAATAGATACAAAATAGCTCACATATTGTCATAATTAAAAGTAAAATAAATCTGAAAATGAACCATAAATTAATAAGTGTTATGTACCATGACCTCATCTCTAGAACTTTATTCCAAAGCATTTATATGCGCCTTAGAGCATCATAAGCTTCATTAACCGATGCTGGAATAATCTTCATAATTCCCAATCCCCAATAACACAGGTCTATATATTTCAATTATAAATATTCGCTTTTGAAATATTTAATAAGTATCACATACTTACAAAATATGCTCTAGTTATTGTATATAGTACAGGATTATATATTACGAGTACAAATTAATGAATATGTAGTGCAAATTCCAAAGTCAAATTATCATTTATTATTTTGAAATATGATCGAAGTTTTCATCAAAATTATTTTATTTATCCAATTGTCTTCTGTTATATATTTTGTACATCAAGGAGTAGGGTTTTTGATTATTTAACTATACTTAAAATATACTAATATTTTGTAATTTCGTATTTTTCAGTACTAGTCTTAATTTTTAGTGCGTGTTACATACATACGTCTTATTTGTAAATATCAGATATAAGACCCCTCTTTACTGAGACAAATGTTTACGATAAATTTATTTATACTTGCGTGGTCATTTATAAATGTTTATCATATTTATTTATAATACCTTAGGAGACCATCGTTATTTTCTAATTTAAAATAACATAATTATATTATAATAAAAATAGTTTAGTGTTTCATATATGTGATAGCAACCAGTCATAATACGAATGAAAATTTACCTCATTATTTTATGCCTTCGAGTTTATTTTCCACATTTTTTTTCAAATTCAAGTTAATTATACATATAACACAATATTCCTATTAGACACATCATTTTAATGAGGTGCTATAAAAAGTCAACGCAAAATGTTTCCAGCACAAAAATCAATTATATAATTGTATTTAACAGTGATTCGTTCATTCAACACAGTTTATTGTGGCATCATAGTGCAGAATTTTATATATATGTATCTATTAGAAGGAAGAAGGAGGGGTACGACAGCAGCTATCAGCGGGGATATTAAGTGTAGTTTGGCCAGGTCTTGATGAGTTGGTAGAGCCTGTCGCCCGGACACTCGGTATTAGATTTCATGTCGCGGTGCCCTCGGATTACGTAATTGGGCCTTATCTTGCCCAGCCTCACCCCCTCTGCCATCATGGCCAAGGCATTGTCGAGCATCACCTGACTTGGAAGTTGCCTCGTGAAGTCACCAATGAAACAGAAACCTAAAATATGTGGCCAACAATGATAAGAAGTATCAGGGCGTTTTTTAGTAAAAGTATATTTTAGTGTAGGCCTACCTATATTTTTAATCATTAATTTAATTATGCTTCATTTATATTGAAATTAATTTATATTAATAATTTGACTTTTAACAAAAAACTATTTTTTGGATGTTTATACACCTTCAAAACATTATTTGTTTAAATGGAACAAATTTTGAAACACCCAAAAACTAATCTTCATTATATTTTGTTGACAACATCTTAGTTTGTGAGGAAATTAATTATTTAAGACAACAAAAGGTTTCTGCCTATCGTATGATATTATTTAATGTTATAAATCTGCTTTTATTAAGTATTTGAACATATAATTCATATTTTATATATTGTTCTATTAATTAAAAAATATTTAACATCAGTTATCCAAATGTAGCGCCCATTTTTTTCTTAGTATATATTAATCAAGTGTAAGACTAAATGAATATGAAATTAATGGATGCAAATATTTTAAACTCGTTCGTTTACTATTTTAAAATTTTCACATTTCAACTTATATATGTGGATTTATTAATTTATTTACTAATCAACCTATTTGTTTCACTTTTCGACAAAATAATTTACGACGTTTTAATTTACTACGAAAAAGTTACCACAAAATAATTTACTACAATTTAGCTTGGTAATTCAATATTATGACAAAAAACATTTCGCCCATTTATTTTTTACGACCACCTTTCTGTTCAGTCACATTTTGTTTTACAAATATATTTTCTTCAAAATAGCCATCACTCACAAATATATTTATAAGTGAGCCAGAATCGACTCTTCCTATACTACTCATTTCTATTAAGTCATATTTTGTTTTACAAATATATTTTCTTCAAAATAGCCCTACCGAGTCCGACAGAGTTATAGTGACGTGTGTGAGCCCCTACACGATCCCAACCTCGACCTTCGTAGATATTTCCGTCGTCGCCAAAAAGGAAACTGTACCCGATGTCATCCCAGCCTTCAGTGAAAGAAAAACATTTGTTAGTAGTATGTGTTAGTAGTGTACAAATGTATTTAATTATTACATTAAGTGCTCACTTATGTGTTATATGTACACGTGCAAAACAAATACGGATTATAGATTTAAAATTTTAGAATATTTGCTTTATTTATCAAATTATACTGATTAAATAAAAAATTAATCATCGATTCCAATGAAGCTTCCTGAATAAGTAACCAAAATCAAATGTATAAAAAAAAAATTACATAACCGAAACAATATTTATTTGTCATTAAAGGACATTATAAAATTTTGTTTCTTATTTGACAGTCGTTTTGATAATTTTTGGTTCCTCTTTTTTATTTGTTTTTGTGGTGATGTTGAGGATTTGAATAGATCATTCTGGAAAATAATAATTTGTGTGGTGGGATTAGCTACGAATATTCTCAACAATGGGTTTAATTTTTCATGTTTTAAATTTTTTCTATATTTTAAAATAAATACAAAACTTTTGTTTTTGGGAGACAAGATGGTATATTGGTCCCCCTGCACCCCTCCCCCTTGTTCCGCCGCCTTTGAAAGTAAATATATGTATATCTATATTTATATATATTACTCTTTATTATTCTATATATTAATACATTTCATTTATAAATATAAATTGTGCCAAATTTTTTTTTTTAAATAATTCAAGAAGCAAAATATACGAATGATACTTATATTACAAACGGCATGGTATTTACACAGATAATTATTTATTTCTCCCTAACAAATTGCTTATGTACGTTTGTGTTAAATTAAGTCTCAAATTAAATAATTAGAATATTCCTTAAAATATGTTATTGATTAACTACACAAAAATAATTCAAAATACAAATACATTAAAAAAAATTAAAGATTACTCAATGCGTAATAAATTTAATTAGTATCACCAACAATTTAAACTAATATTTTTTATATTTTAACATAAAATGTACATAATAAGCGTAAAACAATTATCGATAATAATATTTAATCTAATAAAATAAATTAATAAAAACCCAATTTTTCCGACCGGTTCCGCTTTCGCCTTTTCAAGGATTTATTTATAAAAAAGTAATTTAAACATTTAAATTAATATACAAACATTTAATTTGAAAACATTTAAATTATAAAATCTGTATAAAATGAAATAATAATAAATAATCCAATATTTAAGGTTTTCTTTCATTAAAATAAAATAAGTCTTTTTTGTACTACTATCATCTCGTCTCTAAGAAAAAGTGGAACCAAATTGATAAAATTACCTCTTTAATTTAATGAAAGAAACTCTTAAACATTGGATTAATATTATTTTATTTTATTCTGATTTTATAATTTAAATGTTTTCAAATTAAAAGTTTGTACTTTTATTCAAATATTTTATTAAATATTTTTTTATTAATATATCCTTGCAGAAGCGAAAGCGAAACCGGTCGGTTTTTAAAATTGCGTTTTTATTTATTTATTCTATTATATATTTGTATTTTAGCATCATACGAATTGCGAATATTTAAAGATCTGGAATATATTATTATAACAGCTGTCAATGTTACAATGCAAAAATGCAACAATTTATTTATATATATTATGACAGTTGTTATTAGTGAAACAGACAATAACTTCAATTACCACAATTTATTTGCACTATAGTCAGCCAATTTAGTCATTAAGTCAGAATTGTTTTGATTACAATATGAATATATCCTAAATATTGTGTTTTTCTAAGCAAACGTAATTCTAAATGTATAAATAAAGTATTATAGAATACAAATTCATTTTCAGAACACTCTAAACATTTCGGTCTAATCAATATTATATAGAATGAAAATAATGTATTAATAATTTTAAATAAAACATTAAATAAGTTGTAAATTAGTAAACATTAGGGCTGCAAATATATTGTTGTCAATAGTACCGAAAAATTAAATAATAAATATGACAAAAAATACAGTCAAAAACAGTTAAATCAAACGTCATTACTCAGATTTCATTATATAACCAACTTGCCTTAGTGTCTCTTATCAATTAAAAATGATATATACAATACGTTAATAATGAAAAGTGAAACTACCCAAGAATTACCCCGATTGTTCTGGTGATATCGTTGCATGCCCAGGACAGCTTTCTCGCAATCAGCAGAGGAGTAGCATCGGCCAGGGATGTAGGTATGGTGTATGAACACATACTGCACTGGCAAGGGAAGAAGGGTTGAACTCTTGGTTGATTTGGCATTCCACACGGACCGGGGAACAATGGAGACTTGCGTGTCTGATCATCGACAAATGAAAGCAACACTTATATTTTCTGTCATTTAATGTTTTCTTAAGCTACAAGCATTCGAAGATAATTTAACAGTTAAATAATACTTAATCTTCGACTGTATAATATGCTTTTTTTAGTAAATTTTTACAATTATGAAATCGGAACAACTAGAAAATGTGAGTTTAAAAATTAATATATATTGAACATTTTGAAGTCGTTTTTCATTCTTAATATATCACAGTAGAAAGTTATTATAATAATTTTTTAATTCTACTTTCGACATCTACTACATCAGTGTAAAACAACAGAATGTAATAGAAATCTGTTACAGAGGTGGTTGTCAATCTTACAAAGGACTGTGCAGTTCTTTGTATAAGGATGACAACCACCTCTCATTATCACAACTTCGACAAATTAATTGAAATATTTTCTTTAAAAAAATATCCTTAATGTTTAATTATGTTAAGGATACTATACACGATAGTTACCCGGCGAATGTATTCCAAAATTTTCCTTACAGCACGACTTTCCATTATTACAAAAATGACATACTAAGATGGTACCCCCCATAGTTCTTAAAGTTGTACCTTATGAATATATGAGTAGATTGAGAAGAGAAGAAGCGTCAATAGTTATGCCTATTAACTTTATTATTATTTATTATTATTAGCTGACATATAAACCGTACAATAAAAACGAGTTTTGAAACATTGATGACGATTAAAAATAAAATTTCACAGTTTACCACAAAAACTAAGTGTATTTTTCTATGTTTATTTACACATTCAACAACAAAATAATCAATTAAACCGGTAAAACTTCGATTACCATAGCTAGGAATAGTAAGAAAATGGTATTACACAAGGAAATAACACCATTCGTTTTCTGGGGAACACTATTACAACAGCGAACACCTTTAAATACTGGTAACGGAGGTTAGTTTTATTGTAACGGAGGTTAGCAATTTGTTTGGTCTCACAAAACATCTTATTATTCACGAGTAGACAACTTCGGCTTATGTAGTGTAAACTGGCAACATACTTACATGGAAAAACGGCAAATAGAAAACAAAACGACTGGATGCAAAATATATGGCGTCATACATATGTGTTTACATAGTGAAGACCGGCCATTGAAATGACTGCACTATGCAAAATGTGTGTGCAAAAAAAGTGAAACTGAAAAAAACGAGTGTTAGTACAAAATAGTCGGATATGTGGTCGAAACGTACAATGTACAATAAACCTGAAGTAATGCCACATTGTTGGAATTTCCATGTCTCCTACATACTGTAGCTGAAGATTGATTTATTTCTATATTTAGAGATCGGACTATCCGTGAAGAAATGAATCAATGAAATCTTACCAAGAACGTCGTTAGCAGAAATGATGTCAAGAAATTTATCCAGAATTGTGATTACCATACTGCCAGATGAATTTAATATAGGGCTAATACAACAGCTAGAGAACTATTGGATGAAACGTTATTAATTGCGATTGGCACCAATATGCTGATTGTATCTGATTTAATTGAGCACAGGTGTAGTTTTGTGCAAAGTCCATCTACTGTATGTTAAAACTTGACCCGTGATGAGATTCTCCTTGATATCTCGAAAGGTTTCATTTGTTCGTGAACTAAGGCTGCATGCATTTCAAATGACTTTGTTGATTCACTCAATTGAGTTTCATACTCATCCTTATTTTTTTACGGAGGTTAGTGCATTTTCAGATTTTGGGTCACTGATTGAAAAATATTTAATATATCTTTAGTCGGTTTTCTGTATTTAGTTACTGTCGTGGTTGGTCACAATATGAGAGTAAAAATGTATTTATTCTATATGTCTACAGGTATAAAATAATGGTAACGGAGGTTAGTCTCCTAAACTTAACATTTTACTAACCATATATTGTTGAAGTATAAATATGTCATAAATAACATTTGGAACACATCTTTTTTTAATAATTTAAGTAAATAACCCTTAATTTAGACACACATTTCAAAGGTTCTACACGTTGCATAAAATTTCACTAAATTTTACGACATACTTTGGTAATAAAATTTTCTGCTGTTTAAGTATCAAAAGTTTACTTTCAGTTTGTTTTGTGATTGTATAAGATATTTTGTATAATTTAATTAATTGTGAAACTACTTACCATCAAGAGAATATATTGAAAATACAATTTGAATGTTTCACCACTGCTGGCAACAGCATAAAAACAGTGTATTTTCGTTATTAAAGTCTGCCAGAAATTTGGAAAATCCATAATACGATAATTAATACATGTGGAATTTCATTAGCAAAGGCCAGGGTCCTTAACCAATAAAAATGAGTTAATATGTCTAAGTTATTGTCTTATGCTAAATATATACCGGCGACATGCCGAAAGTCTAAATGTGTCGCCTTCTGATAATAACCATGCAGTATACCTACAATCATGATTGCGCCACTTCAATGTATAATTTTGGTTTGTTACTTAGTGATATATTCATGGATGAAATTATCTGTATTATATCAATATAATTAAAGCTGTTTTTCGTCATTACACGCTTTGAATGTTATTATATATTTACATAGTTATCAATAATAGTTACTTTGCAAATAGAATTCTCCATGCGGCACAGTAATCGACAGGTAAATTCATCTGCAGACCGGTTTCGGGGTATTTGTCCCTCATCAGTACAGAGTAGGAATCGAACATGCAACCTAGCGATCTGTGAGGGAATCCACCTACCACTAGGCCACACCCTCGCTATCTCTTGATTAGTGTGTCTATCACAATTCTCTATACAAAAAGTTACTTTATTTTCTGCACGATTTCAATATTGTACTGACATATCGTATTGTAATACATTATAAGTACATTCACTTGTTTTATAATCAAAATATGTATATATATATATATATATATATATATATATTATGACCTTACATAACCTCATAACATAAACATATTTATAATTATAGTATATTTAATTTCTAATTGTTATATATACTAATTGTTTTATTATTTATTTATTATTTATTATTGCATTTATGTCGCACCTATATCCTTTTTATAGATTCGGTGAATTTGTGATGGTAACTTACTTCAAAATATTTAATTTAGTAAGACAAGTCACTATATTAAATACATTTGAGGGTGTTATGCATGATGCCATAATTGGCCGTTTTATTCTAAAGAACATTTTCCGTGTAATTATTACAATAATTTCTTTGTTTATTTCAATTTCTTTTGTGGAGGTTATTTTCAATATTAATTTAGAAAGAATTTCTGGTATAAACGGTAAAAGTATTATTACATCACTCATCCATTACTCAGAAATATGTGCTTTACCATTTTTAACTAATGACTAAATCATTTGATATTTTTTGTAAATTTGTAAATTTCTTCATTTAATCATTATTTTAATCGTGTTATTATAAAATGTTTGAACCAGTATAGTATAATACATATATATATATGATTATAATCAAATGCACCAGGATATCTGTTAAACATAAATTGTGCAATTTTCCAACCATACCAGTGTACTTTTATCACTACATATCACTTAACCTTTATTCTGTTAATACATAAACACAAATATGTCGGTGTATGTAAGCTTTTAGACTAAACTTGCTATTCGAAAACGGTCAACATTGTAGGCTACATAGACAAATGTTGTACCGTGCGTTAGAACAAGAAACACATTTAGTACAACAAGTTTATTTATAATACTTCGTGGTAGTAGTACATCAGAGAAGCAAGTCAGTACTGCTGTCTGGTCAGCATACAATTTTGTGTACAATACATAGATACGTATAGCGCGTATCTTAGCAATCAATATATTAGGTCAGTAGACATTGATTTACAGCATTCAATTATGTAGGTCATTACCGTAAAGCAGAGAGAAATGGAAAGGAACTAACTGAACACATGTAAGTCAACGCACAACATCTCCTCTTTTTTTATAAAAGATCAACAACCCGAAATATACACAACGAAATACAACATAGATACGAAATAGCGTATAACAGAACTGTTAAAAAATCGAGAAACGAACGTTTATAACCGTACATAAGAGGTTAATAATATAATGAGCAATATATGTATGAAATAACGCAACAGCATGACCGTAACTACGGCAAAAGTTAAAGCTCGTATTTTTGTGGGTTAACATACTTATTCCTGAGATTATAGAGAGAAAGAATTTGGCTGGGAGAATTAGGGAGAATTACAACCGGGCTTGCTTCTGGGGAAGGACTACCTACATAGGCCTATTTTGCCTCTTCATCATACACAAAATCTGGACCAGTTGTATCGGGAGTAGATTGTACAAATCTTCTTTTAAGATCGCATTGATTGTACTTCCCCTGATATCCATTCTCCGTTTCAATATTATAAGTCGAAACAGGTGGCACTTGGACGACCTTGTCTGGATTTTGATATGGACTCATTTTCCCCTTTCTGAAGAACACGAGATCATCGACCTCATATTTGACCACCCGACGTGTATGCATCTTAGCATAATCGGATTGCATATTTCTACGCGTTCAGACCACCGAATGAGTTAACCCAGTAAACGCTGACAGTTTTGTTCTCATATGCCTCCCGCAGAATCCCCCGTAACTGCACTATAGGCGTTGTACGAATGTCATATAGTACTTGATCAAGCGCAACTTCGAAAAATAGGTGTTGGTCGTACATGAAACGTTTCATTCTTGATTTCAAAGTGACATATACTCTTTTAAGGTTCCATTTGACTCCGGGTGATAATTAGAAGATGTAACGTGTTTGGTTCCGATAATTCCAAGGAATTCCTCGAAGAGAGCTGAACGAAACACGGTTCCGTTGTCTGTACACCGTCGAACAAAATCTTCAACATCGCTGACGTAACCTGGCCAGTAGCCGTGTGATTGGATATCGCTTTTCTTCTTTTTTAGACCTAGGATGGCCTTCGTGATAAAAAAATTATCAGGGATACCCTTTTGGTATAGTAATCGATCATTTAAGTACAGTTCTATTTCACTATTAGAATTTGGTTATTCAGTTTAATTATAGATTTTTCTCAGTACGACGCGTTGCAGGGTGGAAACGCCTCTCATGATAAGTAATTCAAGTATGGAAAGGGTTTCAAATATAATATTAGTATGAAATAGCTATTGTATACGTAGATATTATAAGTATACTATAATTATACTGTAACAGTTTAATACCCTAAACTCCTAAAGCTTAATGTCCTAATATCTCTAAATTCCTAAATCCTTAAACTCATAAATCCTCAAATTCCTAAATCCCTAAAGTCCTAAATTCCTCAATTTCTTAAATCTCTAAACTCCCGAATCCCTAAACTCCTAAATACCTAAACTCCAAAATTTTTAAACTACTAAATCCCTAAACTACTACATCCCTAAACTCCTAAATTCCTAAATCCCTAAAATATATACCCATCATTTGAATCATTGAAGCAGACATGATGAATGAGATAGAATGCCATTTATTATTATTGTTATTATTTCAAAAGATTTAGATTAGGAAAGTGTAGGCATATAGGGTATAACAAAAATGTCAGTGTGATTATTCATCATCAGTTTCATCCTCATCGCTTAAGGTATCTTTAATGTTGACATAGCCTTCTCCGACTTGACCAGCCCATGCCTACTGTCCGACTTGTTGTCTAACAACTTGATCTCTAAATATGTACCAAACTTCTTTTTATTGCTTCTTCCAAGACGGAGTGTTGGGATTTCATAATGTCATTATTTTAGCATATATCTTCATTGATTTATATGATCTTCCAATAGTTTATCTTTGATACACCTTGTCAAAAATGTCAAGTGATGCTTAAAACCTTTTTTTCACAATCTTTTCAATCTTATTTAGTGTATGCGATGATCCTCCATCTTCCTCAATATTTTTAATAGAATATGTCTAACAAGGAAAGAATTAGACGGACTGAAACTCTTATCCGGGTCATAGAAGTTCATTTTGTTTTGACTATCGACATGTTTCTTGTTATCACCACCATAATCAATATCAGGTCTGTTGGAGGTGGACGTTTCCTCTTCAGACTCCTCCTCCCATCCTCTTCAGACTTTTCACTCTCCACGTGGTGATGCTTGTAACAAAGTATTTGCATTTCATGTTTGTTATAGTACTACTTTACTCCTTCTTCTTCTCCTCCTCATCGTTCTCAATCAAAGACTTGTCGCGAATGACAAATTCTGATGAATTCATAGTGTCAAAATAATTTGATTAAATTTATTGAATACTATATAATGTTTGAAGAGTTAATATATTCATCAACACATTGTAAAAACAAACATGGATATCCGATTCAAGCATAATACCAGTATGACTGTTGGTGGACTATCAATGTCAAGAAAGACTACATTTTTGGAGAATTTACTACGATCTCGTCAACTCTTGTTCAATGAACCACTACAGACTATTCATTGGTTTAGAGGAACAAACTATAAGCCTCCATGTGAGTAATACAGTTTCAGTGAGAACTTGTAAGATCATAAAATACGTCACAGTATAATACAGTTTCAATGAGAACCTGTAAGATCATAAAATACTTCACAGTATAATACAGTTTTACAGTAAGTTTCCTTAAAACCATAATTAATTATACTTACAGCACGAACAGTAGAAACTGCTGAATACAACGAAAAACCCAAATAAATGCATATTGAAAGCAATTACGAAACTATATTCACTAGAAACAACCGTCACCTCTTTTATATTAATGATATATACATATACATATATTCAGACAATCATTCCACCCAATATAATACACAATACTACTAAATAGCCTTGCTGAAAGTACTGCTTTAGGAGTTAATTGCTTGAGAAATGACATCTGTACAACGCGTATTACCTTCCCCCACATTTCTTTCAATAAAGAGTTATACCTTTAGTCTTCATGTCCGCTAATGAGGCCTTAGAAAGCCTTGACATTTATGTATAAAGATATTGAAATTTCTACAGTACTTTTAATAAAATTTGTGGTTCTAATGAAATTAATTTTTTTATGATTTCATGAAATGTCAAAAGTTATTAATAAAAATTATAATTCCTATAGGGCCTAAACAACATGTTTTGATATCAACGATAATGATCGCAATAACAACACAATACCGTTTTTTTAATTAATATCAATTTTTAAAACGCTAAAAATCTACTTCTTTTAGTTATATAGGAAACGTTTTTTAAAGTTTTAAAATTTATATTTAGTAAAATCTATTTTACGTAAGAAAAATGGTTTTTATAATAAGTAGTTAAAATAATACAATGAATATATAATATAACGCATTATCACTTTGTAATTTAATGACATGCGGGGTATAATGTTTGTATCTTGAAGGCCATATTTTCTAATCATTTATCGATCGTAATTGATACCTATTTTGTATAATTTATAAAATAAACGAACTCACTATTGACTAATAATGAAAATGTTCTTTACACTTGCTTTATATAAGGAATAATTTCAATTGAGACATATGTGTCCTAATAAATTCATTGAAATATTTAACATATTATTAAATAAAAAATACTTCCATTAAAATATTATCCGAAACTAATTAAAATATATAATATATAACAATTAATTTTGTGTAGTATACAAAAATGAAGTATACTATATTGTTAGGGTATTTCTTACTAATAAATTTGTGGATACAGTGTTTCCTATGACATAAAATAGAATTGATATTGTTTCCGTTCCGTTGAAAGACGATTTGAAGTTTTAACGTGTTTATTCGATTCGTTATTTCATTAAATTTGTTTTATTATTATCTAACAGTGATAAAAACTCATAACGGTAATTTCTAAACTGCTATAGGGCCTAAGTTGTTGTTATCATATAATTTATAATTCACATAAATAATAATTGCATTAATCATAAAAAAGGATTATTGAATAACTTATAATTTAAATATTTAATAATAAAAATAATAATTACAAACAATCATTAGATTATAATGTAATCCTACAAAATAAACTTTTAAAAGTAATGATTTTTTATCCATTTTATCAAAATAGTCATTATGTAACGTTACGTGCGACATTGTACCAAAGCTTTATCCTATGTGTAAAAAATGACGGTGTTACTCACAATTAGAACGAGAATTTCCAACTTTGCTCATAGGCCTACATCCCTGCACCAGAACTGTCCCCAGCAAACTGACCAAAAGAAAATAAATAACCAGTGTATATCTCATTTCTTCTTCGATTTTTCTGAATTTTTCTAATTTAAAATTCTATCTGATTATAATAATGCTTAGCAAATGAACATATTTTTTATTTCTGATTAACTGTGATTATATGTACCACAAAACGCAGTCAATGCGTAACTTCATCCAACAATACGGGGCTCTTGGATTGGCTAATATACACACAATAGTAGGTGTCAACCAAAGACATTTAGTTCAACCAAAGACAAGCCTAGTTCTAAGCCTACACAACCAAATTCTACAAATAAATGTAAATTCCTTCCAAATTTTTTTGTCGGTGACGATAAAATAGACATTAATATATAGTCAGTTGAAGAATTTCAAATTATGCATTTTTAGCAGCAGAAAAGGTTGATTGGCTCTTATTATAATTAATACGCACATTTTGATTTCCCTTGCATTGGTATAGAGCAAATTGTTTGCAACCCTTTTGAGCTACAATTTTCAAACATGGCAGAAATGACGTCATCATTTTTGCCTTCGTGTTAAAAAATGTCCGTGTTTTTTGGAAATTTTTTGTGCAAATTTCAAAGTCTGTTACGTTTATATTATTATCCAATTTAAGTCTATATGTTCACTTAGAAAGGTTTTCGTGTGATTTGAAAATAAATAATTAATATGCTACAATTCTATACGTGGTCATCAGGTAGCCTACTCAACAATAAATATTACAAATTATAAATTATAATTAAATAAATTAAATTATATTATAAATTATTGGCCTGGATTACAGCAGCTAGTAACACGGGTATTCAAGTTATTGACAACGTTCAAAACAAGGCGGCCCAGGCACAAGAAAAGTTCCTTAGAGACGACTCGAATGTCAATCACACCACAGCGAAGGATAATCATAAAGAAGCAACCGTCAGAGCGAAACAAGGCAACTCTTGGAGAGGCACAGCTAAGCGCTGCAGGGAAGAGCTCAAGATCACTAATATCCCTAAAGAACCCATTCTCAGAGTAACTAGCACAACCCCCTGGGCGACCAACAAGAAAGTGGTCTTCAACACGTTACTCAAAGATGACACAAACAAGATCGAAGACAAAGACAAACTCAAGCGAATAGCTCTCGAAACCATCAATGAGAAAAACCAAGAGGCTGATGTTGTTGTTTGGTCAGATGGTTCAGTGCAGGCCAATCAAAAAAATGGAGGTAGCGGCTGCCTCATTGAATGGAAGACGGGAGAACGTGTTGAGCTCACCAAGCCAGCGGGCATTATCAGCAGCAGCTACAATGCAGAAATGAAGGCAGTCGATCTAGCTTTGTGCAACATTGCTGCCAAAACCGACCTTAAAGGCTCCATTAGAAAAATTGTTATCTATCTGGATAACCAAGGGGTCATTCGTCGTCTAAGTGCAGGAGCTAGCAATCAAGAAGATTGTGTAGCTGACAACAT